>JANJGN010001726.1:0-113380 GCA_026770705.1 Isurus oxyrinchus
TCCCTCAGTACTGACCGTCCGACAGTGCGCCTTCCCTCAGTACTGACCCTCCAACAGTGCGGCTCTCCCTCAGCACTGACCCTCCGACAGTGCGGCTCTCCCTCAGCACTGAACCTCCGACAGTGCGGCTCTCCCTCAGTACTGACCCTCCGACAGTGCAGCTCTCCCTCAGGACTGACTCACCGACAGTGCGGCTCTCCCTCAGCACTGACCCTCCGACAGTGCGGCTCTCCCTCAGCACTGACCCTCTGAGAGTCCGGCTCTCCCTCAGTACTGACCCTCCGACAGTGCGGCTCTCCCTCAGTACTGACCCTCCGACAATGCAGCGCTACCTCAGCACTGACCCTCCGACAGTGCGGCTCTCCCTCAGCACTGACCCTCCAACAGTGCGGCGCTACCTCAGCACTGACCCTCCGAAAGTGCGGCTCTCCCTCAGCACTGACCCTCCAACAGTGCGGGTCTCCCTCAGTACTGACCCTCCGACAGTGCGGGCCTCCCTCAGTACTGACCGTCCGACAGTGCGCCTTCCCTCAGTACTGACCCTCCAACAGTGCGGCTCTCCCTCAGCACTGACCCTCCGACAGTGCGGCTCTCCCTCAGCACTGAACCTCCGACAGTGCGGCTCTCCCTCAGTACTGACCCTCCGACAGTGCAGCTCTCCCTCAGGACTGACTCACCGACAGTGCGGCTCTCCCTCAGCACTGACCCTCCGACAGTGCGGCTCTCCCTCAGCACTGACCCTCTGAGAGTCCGGCTCTCCCTCAGTACTGACCATCCAACAGGACAGCTCTCCATCATAACTGGTCCTACGACAGTGCAGCTCTCCCTCAGCAATGACCCTCCGACAGTGCGGCTCTCCCTCAGCATTAACCCTACGACACTGCGGCTCGCCCTCAGTACTGACCCTCCGACATTGCGGAACTGCCTCAGCACTGACCCTCCGACAGTGCAGCGCTCCCTCAGCACTGACCCTCCGACTGAGCGGCTCGCCCTCAGCACTGACCCTCCAACAGTGCGGCTCTCCCTCAGTACTGACCCTCCCAAGTGCGGCTCTCCCTCAGCACTGACCCTCCGACAGTGCGGCGCTACCTCAGCACTGACCCTCCAACAGTGCGGCTCTCCCTCAGCACTGATCCTCCGACAGTGCGGCTCTCCCTCAGCACTGACCCTCCGACAGTGCGGCTCTCCCTCAGCACTGACCCTCCGACAGTGCGGCTCTCACTCAGCACTGACCCTCCGACAGTGCGGCTCTCCCTCAGATCTGACCCTCCGACAGTGCGGCTCTCCCTCAGCACTGACCCTCCGACAGTGCGGCTCTCCCCTAGCACTGACCCTCCAACAGTGCGGCGCTACCTCAGCACTGACCCTCCGACATTGCCGCTCTCCCTCAGCACTGGCCCTCCGACAGTGCAGCTCTCCCTCATCACTGACCCTTCGACAGTGCGGCTCTCCCTCAGCACTGACCTTCCAACAGTGCGGCTATCCCTCAGCACTGACCCTCCGACAGTGCAGCTCTCCCTCAGCACTGACCCTCCGACAGTGCAGCTCTCCCTCAGCACTGGACCTCCGTCAGTGCGACGCTCCCTCAGCACTGACCCTCTGTCAGTGCGGCTCTCCCTCAGCACTGACCCTCCGACAGTGCGGCTCTCCCTCAGCACTGACCCTCCGACAGTGCGGCTCTCCCTCAGAACTGACCCTCTGAGAGTGCGGCTCTCCCTCAGTACTGACCCTCCAACAGGACAGCTCTCCCTCATAACTGGTCCTACGACAGTGCAGCTCTCCCTCATCAATGACCCTCCGACAGTGCGGCTCTCCGTCAGCACTGACCCTCCGACAGTGCGGCTCTCCCTCAGCATTAACCCTACGACACTGCGGCTCGCCCTCAGTACTGACCCTCCGACATTGCGGAACTCCCTCAGCACTGACCCTCCGAAAGTGCGGCGCTCACTCAGCACTGACCCTCCGACAGTGCGGCTCTCCCTCAGCACTGACCCTCCGACAGTGCGGCTCTCCCTCAGCACTGACCCTCCGACAGTGCGGCTCTCCCTCAGCACTGACCCTCCAACAGTGCGGCGCTACCTCAGCACTGACCCTCCGACATTGCCGCTCTCCCTCATCACTGGCCCTCCGACAGTGCGGCTCTCCCTCAGCACTGACCCTCCGACAGTGCGGCTCTCCCTCAGCACTGACCCTCCGACAGTGCGGCTATCCCTCAGCACTGACCCTCCGACAGTGCAGCTCTCCCTCAGCACTGACCCTCCGACAGTGCAGCTCTCCCTCAGCACTGAACCTCCGTCAGTGCGGAGCTCCCTCAGCACCGACCCTCTGGCAGTGCGACGCTCCCTCAGCACTGACCCTCCCACAGTGCGGCTCTCCCTCAGCCCTGACCCTCCGACAGTGCGGCTCTCCTCAGTACTGACCCTCCGACAGTGCGGCTCTCCCTCAGTATTGACCCTCCGACAATGCAGCGCTACCTCAGCACTGACCCTCCGACAGTGCGGCTCTCCCTCAGCACTGACCCTCCAACAGTGCGGCGCTACCTCAGCACTGACCCTCCGACAATGCAGCTCTCCCTCAGCACTGACCCACCGACAGTGCGGCTCTCGTTCAGTACTGACCCTCCGACAATGCAGCTCTCCCTCAGCACTGACCCTACGACAGTGCGGCTCTCCCTCAGCACTGACCCACCAACGGTGCGGCTCTCCCTCAGCACTGACCCTCCAACAGTGCGGGTCTCCCTCAGTACTGAACCTCCGACAGTGCGGAGCTCCCTCAGTACTGACCCTCCGGCAGTGCGCCTTCCCTCAGTACTGACCCTCCGACAGTGCGGCTCTCCCTCAGCACTGACCCTCCAACAGTGCGGCGCTACCTCAGCACTGACCCTCCGACAGTGCAGCTCTCCCTCAGCACTGACCCTCCAACAGTGCAGGTCTCCCTCAGTACTGAACCTCCGACAGTGCGGGTCTCCCTCAGTACTGACCCTCCGACAGTGCAGCTCTCCCTCAGCACTGACCCTTCGACAGTGCGGCTCTCCCTCAGCACTGACCCTTCGACAGTGCGGCTATCCCTCAGCACTGACCCTCCGACAGTGCAGCTCTCCCTCAGCACTGACCCTCCGTCAGTGCGGCGCTCCCTCAGCACTGACCCTCTGGCAATGCGACGCTCCCTCAGCACTGACCCTCCCACAGGGCGGCTCTCCCTCAGCCCTGACCCTCCGACAGTGCGGCTCTCCGTCAGCAATGAAACTCGGATACAGCGACTATCCCTCAGCACTGAAACTCCAACAGTGCGGGTCTCCCTCAGTACTGACCCTCCGACAGTGCGGGGCTCCCTCAGTACTGACCCTCCGACAGTGCGGCTCTCCCTCAGCACTGACCCTCCGACAATGCAGCGCTACCTCAACACTGACCCTCCGACAGTGCGGCTCTCCCTCAGCACTGACCCTCCAACAGTGCGGCTCTCCCTCAGCACTGACCCTCCAACAGTGCGGGTCTCCCTCAGTACTGACCCTCCGACAGTGCGCCTTCCCTCAGTACTGACCCTCCGACAATGCGGCTCTCCCTCAGCACTGACCCTCCGACAGTGCGGCTCTCCCTCAGTACTGACCCTCCGACAGTGCGGCTCTCCCTCAGGACTGACTCACCGACAGTGCGGCTCTCCCTCAGCACTGACCGTCCGACAGTGCGGCTCTCCCTCAGAACTGACCCTCTGTGAGTGCGGCTCTCCCTCAGTACTGACCCTCCAACAGGACAGCTCTCCCTCATAACTGGTCCTACGACAGTGCAGCTCTCCCTCAGCAATGACCCTCCGACAGTGCGGCTCTCCCTCAGCATTAAACCTACGACACTGCGGCTCGCCCTCAGTACTGACCCTCCAACAGTGCAGCGCTCCCTCAGCACTGACCCTCCGACTGAGCGGCTCGCCCTCAGCACTGACCCTCCAACAGTGCGGCTCTCCCTCAGTACTGACCCTCCCACAGTGCGGCTCTCACTCAGCACTGACCCTCCGACAGTGCGGCGCTACCTCAGCACTGACCCTCCGACAGTGCGGCTCTCCCTCAGCACTGACCCTCCGACAGTGCGGCTCTCCCTCAGCACTGACCCTCCGACAGTGCGGCTCTCACTCAGCACAGACCCTCCGACAGTGCGGCTCTCCCTCAGCACTGACCCTCCGACAGTGCGGCTCTCCCTCAGCACTGACCCTCCGACAGTGCGGCTCTCCCTCAGCACTGACCCACCAACAGTGCGCCGCTACCTCAGCACTGACCCTCCGACATTGCGGCTCTCCCTCAGCACTGGCCCTCCGACAGTGCAGCTCTCCCTCAGCACTGACCCTCCAACAATGCAGCTCTCCCTCAGCACTGACCCTTCGACAGTGCGGCTCTCCCTCAGCACTGACCTTCCGACAGTGCGGCTATCCCTCAGCACTGACCCTCTGGCAGTGCGACGCTCCCTCAGCACTGACCCTCACACAGTGCGGCTCTCCCTCAGCCCTGACCCTCCGACAGTGCGGCTCTCCCTCAGCACTGACCCTCCGACAGTGCGGCGCTACCTCAGCACAGACCCACCGACAGTGCGGCGCTACCTCAGCACTGACCCTCCAACAGTGCGGCACTCCCTCAGCACTGATCCTCCGACAGTGCGGCTCTCCCACAGCACTGACCCTCCGACAGTGCGGCTCTCCCTCAGCACTGACCCTCCGACAGTGCGGCTCTCCCTCAGTACTGACCCTCCGACAATGCAGCTCTCCCTCAGTACTGACCCTTCGACAGTGCGGCTCTCCCTCAGCACTGACCCTCCAACAGTGCGGGTCTCCCTCAGTACTAAACCTCCGACAGTGCGGGGCTCCCTCATTACTGACCCTCCGACAGTGCGCCTTCCCTCAGTACTGACCCTCCGACAGTGCGGCTCTCCCTCAGCACTGACCCTCCAACAGTGCGGCGCTACCTCAGCACTGACCCTCCGACAGTGCGGCTCTCCCTCAGCACTGACCCTTCGACAGTGCGGCTATCCCTCAGCACTGACCCTCCGACAGTGCAGCTCTCCCTCAGCACTGACCCTCCGCCAGTGCGGCTCTCCCTCAGCACTGTGCCTCCGACAGTGCGGCTCTCCCTCAGCACTGACCCTCCGACAATGCAGCTCTCCTTCAGCACTGACCCTCCAACAGTGCGGGTCTCCCTCAGTACTGACCCTTCGACAGTGCGGCTCTCCCTCAGCACTGACCCTCCAACAGTGCGGGTCTCCCTCAGTACTAAACCTCCGACAGTGCGGGGCTCCCTCATTACTGACCCTCCGACAGTGCGCCTTCCCTCAGTACTGACCCTCCGACAGTGCGGCTCTCCCTCAGCACTGACCCTCCAACAGTGCGGCGCTACCTCAGCACTGACCCTCCGACAGTGCGGCTCTCCCTCAGCACTGACCCTTCGACAGTGCGGCTATCCCTCAGCACTGACCCTCCGACAGTGCAGCTCTCCCTCAGCACTGACCCTCCGCCAGTGCGGCGCTCCCTCAGCACTGACCCTCTGGCAATGCGACGCTCCCTCAGCACTGACCCTCCCACAGTGCGGCTCTCCCTCAGCCCTGACCCTCCGACAGTGCGGCTCTCCGTCAGCAATGAAACTCGGATACAGCGACTATCCCTCAGCACTGACACTCCAACAGTGTGGGTCTCCCTCAGTACTGACCCTCCGACAGTGCGGCTCTCCCTCAGTACTGACCCTCCGACAGTGCGGGTCTCCCTCAGTACTGACCCTCCGACAGTGCGGCTCTCCCTCAGTACTGACCCTCCGACAATGCAGCGCTACCTCAGCACTGACCCTCCGACAGTGCGGCGCTACCTCAGCATTGACCCTCCGACAGTGCGGCTCTCCCTCAGCACTGACCCTCCAACAGTGCGGGCCTCCCTCAGTACTGACCCTCCGACAGTGCGGGCCTCCCTCAGTACTGACCCTCCGACAGTGCGCCTTCCCTCAGTACTGACCCTCCGACAATGCGGCTCTCCCTCAGCACTGACCCTCCAACAGTGCGGCTCTCCCTCAGCACTGACCCTCCCACAGTGCGGCTCTCCCTCATCACTGACCCTCCGACAGTGCGGCTCTCCCTCAGCACTGACCCTCCGACAGTGCGGCGCTACCTCAGCACTGACCCTCCAACAGTGCGGCTCTCCCACAGCACTGATCCTCCGACAGTGCGGCTCTCCCTCAGCACTGACCCTCCGACAGTGCGGCTCTCCCTCAGCACTGACCCTCCGACAGTGCGGCTCTCACTCAGCACAGACCCTCCGACAGTGCGGCTCTCCCTCAGCACTGACCCTCCGACAGTGCGGCTCTCCCTCAGCACTGACCCTCCGACAGTGCGGCTCTCCCTCAGCACTGACCCACCAACAGTGCGCCGCTACCTCAGCACTGACCCTCCGACATTGCGGCTCTCCCTCAGCACTGGCCCTCCGACAGTGCAGCTCTCCCTCATCACTGACCCTTCGACAGTGCGGCTCTCCCTCAGCACTGACCTTCCGACAGTGCGGATCTCCCTCAGCACTGACCCTATGACAGTGCAGCTCTCCCTCAGCACTGACCCTCCGACAGTGCAGCTCTCCCTCAGCACTGACCCTTCGACAGTGCGGCTCTCCCTCAGCACTGACCCTCCGACAGTGCAGCTCTCCCTCAGCACTGACCCTCCGACAGTGCAGCTCTCCCTCAGCACTGACCCTCCGACAGTGCAGCTCTCCCTCAGCACTGACCCTTCGACAGTGCGGCTCTCCCTCAGCACTGACCTTCCGACAGTGCGGCGCTCCCTCAGCACTGACCCTCCGACAGTGCGGCTCTCCCTCAGCACTGACCCTCCGACAGTGCAGCTCTCCCTCAGCACGGACCCTCCGGCAGTGCGACGCTCCCTCAGCACTGACCCTCACACAGTGCGGCTCTCCCTCAGCCCAGACCCTCCGACAGTGCGGCTCTCCCTCAGCACTGACCCTCCGACAGTGCACCTCTCCCTCAGCACTGACCCTCCGACGGTGCGGCGCTACCTCAGCACTGACCCTCCAACAGTGCGGCACTCCCTCAGCACTGATCCTCCGACAGTGCGGCTCTCCCTCAGCACTGACCCTCCGACAGTGCGGCTCTCCCTCAGCACTGACCCTCCGACAGTGCGGCTCTCACTCAGCACTGACCCTCCGACAGTGCGGCTCTCCCTCAGCACTGACCCTCCGACAGTGCGGCTCTCCCTCAGCACTGACCCTCCGACAGTGCGGCTCTCCCTCAGCACTGAACCTCCAACAGTGCGGCGCTACCTCAGCACTGACCCTCCGACATTGCGGCTCTCCCTCAGCACTGGCCCTCCGACAGTGCAGCTCTCCCTCATCACTGACCCTTCGACAGTGCGGCACTCCCTCAGCACTGACCTTCCGACAGTGCGGCTCTCCCTCAGTACTGACCCTCCGACAGTGCGGCTCTCCCTCAGTACTGACCCTCCGACAGTGCGGCTCTCCCTCAGCACTGACCCTCCGACAGTGCAGTTCTCCCTCAGCACTGACCCTCCGTCAGTGCGGCTCTCCCTCAGCACTGACCCTCCGACAGTGCGGCTCTCCCTCAGTACTGATCCTCTGGCAGTGCGACGCTCCCTCATGACTGACCCTCCCACAGTGCGGCTCTCCCTCTGCACTGACCCTCCGACAGTGCGGCTCTCCCTCAGTACTGACCCTCCGACAGTGCGGCTCTCCCTCAGCACTGACCCTCCGACAGTGCAGTTCTCCCTCAGCACTGACCCTCCGTCAGTGCGGCTCTCCCTCAGCACTGACCCTCCGTCAGTGCGACGCTCCCTCAGCACTGACCCTCTGGCAGTGCGACGCTCCCTCATGACTGACCCTCCCACAGTGCGGCTCTCCCTCTGCACTGACCCTCCGACAGTGCGGCTCTCACTCAGGACTGACTCACCGACAGTGCGGCTCTCCCTCAGCACTGACCCTCCGACAGTGCGGCTCTCCCTCAGCACTGACCCTCTGGCAGTGCGACGCTCCCTCATGACTGACCCTCCCACAGTGCGGCTCTCCCTCAGCACTGACCCTCCAACAGTGCAGCCCTCCCTCAGCACTGACAATCCGACAGGCCAGATCTCCCTCAGCACTGACCCTCCGACAGTGCGGCTTTCCCTCAGCACGGACCCTCCGACAGTGCGGCTCTCCCTCAGCACTGACCCTCCGACAGTGCGGCTCTCCCTCAGCACTGACCCTCCGACAGTGCGGCTCTCCCTCAGCACTGACCCTCCAACAGTGCGGCGCTACCTCAGCACTGACCCTCCGACATTGCCGCTCTCCCTCATCACTGGCCCTCCGACAGTGCGGCTCTCCCTCAGCACTGACCCTCCGACAGTGCGGCTTTCCCTCAGCACTGACCCTCCGACAGTGCGGCTATCCCTCAGCACTGACCCTCCGACAGTGCAGCTCTCCCTCAGCACTGACCCTCCGACAGTGCAGCTCTCCCTCAGCACTGAACCTCCGTCAGTGCGGCGCTCCCTCAGCACCGACCCTCTGGCAGTGCGACGCTCCCTCAGCACTGACCCTCCCACAGTGCGGCTCTCCCTCAGCCCTGACCCTCCGACAGTGCGGAACTCCCTCAGCACTGACCCTCCGACAGTGCAGCTCTCCCTCAGCACTGACCCTCCGACTGTGCGGCTCGCCCTCAGCACTGACCCTCCGACAGTGCGGCGCTACCTCAGCACTGACCCACCGACAGTGCGGCTCTCCCTCAGCACTGACCCTCCAACAGTGCGGCGCTACCTCAGCACTGACCCTCCGACATTGCCGCTCTCCCTCAGCACTGGCCCTCCGACAGTGCAGCTCTCCCTCATCACTGACCCTTCGACAGTGCGGCTCTCCCTCAGCACTGACCCTCCGACAGTGCGGCTATCCCTCAGCACTGACCCTCCGACAGTGCAGCTCTCCCTCAGTACTGACCCTCCGACAGTGCTGCTCTCCCTCAGCACTGAACCTCAGTCAGTGCGGCGCTCCCTCAGCACTGACCCTCTGGCAGTGCGACGCTCCCTCAGCACTGACCCTCCCACAGTGCGGCTCTCCCTCAGCCCTGACCCTCCGACAGTGCGGCTCTCCCTCAGCACTGACCCTTCGACAGTGCAGCTCTCCCTCAGCACTGACCCTCCGACAGTGGGGCTCTCCCTCAGTACTGACCCTCCGACAGTGCGGCTCTCCCTCAGGACTGATTCACCGACAGTGCGGCTCTCCCTCAGCACTGACCCTCCGACAGTGGAGCTCTCCCTCAGCACTGACCCTCCGACAGTGCGGCTCTCCTTCTGTACTGACCCTCTGACACTGCGTGGCTCCCCCATCATTGATCCTCCGACAGTGCGCCTTCCATCAGTACTGACCTTCCGACAGTGCGGCTCTACCTCAGCACTGACCCTCCGACAGTGCGGCTCTCCCTCAGCACTGACCCTTAGACAGTACGGCTCTCCCTCAGCACTGACACTCCGACAGTGCGGCTCTCCGTCAGCACTGACCCTCCGACAGTGCAGCTCTACCTCAGCACAGACCCTTCGACAGTGCAGCTCTCCCTCAGCACTGACCCTTCGACAGTGCGGCTATCCCTCAGCCCTGACCCTCCGACAATGCAGCTCTCCCTCAGCACTGACCCTCCAACAGTGCGCCTCTACCTCAGTACTGACCCTCCGACAGTGCAGCTCCCCTCAGGACTGATTCACCGACAGTGTGGCTCTCCCTCAGCACTGACCCTCCGACAGTGGAGCTCTCCCTCAGCACTGACCCTCCGACAGTGCGGCTCTCCTTCTGTACTGACCCTCTGACACTGCGTGGCTCCCCCATCATTGATCCTCCGACAGTGCGCCTTCCATCAGTACTGACCTTCCGACAGTGCGGCTCTACCTCAGCACTGACCCTCCGACAGTGCGGCTCTCCCTCAGCACTGACCCTTAGACAGTACGGCTCTCCGTCAGCACTGACCCTCCGACAGTGCAGCTCTACCTCAGCACAGACCCTTCGACAGTGCAGCTCTCCCTCAGCACTGACCCTTCGACAGTGCGGCTATCCCTCAGCCCTGACCCTCCGACAATGCAGCTCTCCCTCAGCACTGACCCTCCAACAGTGCGCCTCTACCTCAGTACTGACCCTCCGACAGTGCGGCTCCCCTCAGTACTGACCCTCCGACAGTGCGGCGCTCCCTCAGCACTGACCCTCCCACAGTGCGCCTTCCCTCCGCACTGACCCTCCGACAGTGCTGCTCTCCCTCGGCACTGACCCTCCCACAGTGCGGTTGTCCCTTAGTTCTGACCATCCGACAGTGCGGCTCTCCCTCAGTACTGACCCTCCGACAGTGCGGCTCTCCCTCAGCACTGAACATCCGACAGTGCAGCTCTCCTTCAGAACTGACCCTCTGACAAAGCGGCGCTCCCTCAGCACTGACCCGCTGACAGTGCAGCATTCCCTCACTACTGACCCTCTGACAGAGTGGCTCTCCCTCAGCAATGACCCTCCAACAGTGCGGCCCTCCCTCAGTACTGACCCTCTGACACTGTGGCTCTCCCTCAGCACTGACCCTCCAACAGTGCGGCTCTCCCTCAGTACTGACCCTTTGACAGTGCGGCTCTCCCTCAGCACTGACCCTTTGACAGTGCGGCTCTCCCTCAGCACTGACCCTCCAACAGTGCGGCTCTCCCTCAGTACTGACCCTCCCACAGTGCGGCTCTCCCTCAGTACTGACCCTCCGACAGTGCGGCTCTCCCTCAGTTCTAACCCTTTGACAGTGCGGCTCTCCCTCAGTACTGACCCTCTGACAGTGCGGCTCTACCTCAGTACTGACCCTCTGACAGTGTGCCTCTCCCTTAGTACTGACCCTCCAACAGTGCGGCTCTCCCTCAGCCCTGGCCCTCCGAGAGTGCGGCGCTCCGGCAGTACTGACCCTCCAACAGGACCGCAATCCCTCAGCAGCTTACCTCCGAAACTGTGGTTCTCCCTCAGCATTGACCCTCGAACAGTGCGTCGCTCCCTCAGCACTGACCCTCCGATAGTGCAGCTCTCCCTCAGCACTGACCCTCCGACGGTGCGGCGCTCCCTCAGTACTGAAACTCCGAGAGTGCGGCTCCCCCTCAGCAGTGACCCTCCGACAGTGCGGCTCTCCCTCAGTACTGACCCTCCGACAGTGCGGCTCTCCCTCAGCTCTGACCCTCTGACAGTGCGGCGCTCCCTCAGCACTGACCCTCCGACAGTGCGGCTGTCCCTCAGCACTGACTCTCCGACAGTGCGGCTCTCCCTCAGTACTGACCCTCCGACAGTGCGGCTCTCCCTCAGTACTGACCCTCCGACAGTGCGGCTCTCCCTCAGCACTGACCCACCAATAGTGTGGCTCTCCCTCAGCACTGACCCTCCGACAGTGCGGCTCTCCCTCCGCACTGACCCTCCGACAGTGCAGCTCTCCCTCGGCACTGACCCTTTAACAGTGCGGATCTCCCTCAACACTGACCCTCCGACAGTGCGGCGCTCCCTCAGCACTGACCCTCTGGCAGTGCGACGCTCCCTCAGCACTGAACCTCCGACAGTGCAGCTCTCCCTCAGAACTGACCCTCTGACAAAGCGGCGCTCCCTCAGCACTGACCCGCTGACAGTGGAGCATTCCCTCACTACTGACCCTCTGACAGAGTGGCTCTCCCTCAGCAATGACCCTCCAACAGTGCGGCCCTCCCTCAGTACTGACCCTCTGACAGTGTGGCTCTCCCTCAGCACTGACCCTCCAACAGTGCGGCTCTCCCTCAGTACTGACCCTCCCACAGTGCGGCTCTCCCTCAGTACTGACCCTCCGACAGTGCGGCTCTCCCTCAGTGCTAACCCTTTGACAGTGCGGCTCTCCCTCAGTACTGACCCTCTGACAGTGCGGCTCTACCTCAGTACTGACCCTCTGACAGTGTGGCTCTCCCTTAGTACTGACCCTCCAACAGTGCGGCTCTCCCTCAGCCCTGGCCCTCCGAGAGTGCGGCGCTCCGGCAGTACTGACCCTCCAACAGGACCGCACTCCCTCAGCAGCTTACCTCCGAAACTGTGGTTCTCCCTCAGCATTGACCCTCCAACAGTGCGTCGCTCCCTCAGCACTGACCCTCTGGCAGTGCGACGCTCCCTCAGCACTGACCCTCCCACAGTGCGGCTCTCCCTCAGCCCTGACCCTCCGACAGTGCGGCTCTCCCTCAGCACTGACCCTTCGACAGTGCAGCTCTCCCTCAGCACTGACCCTCCGACAGTGCGGCTCTCCCTCAGTACTGACCCTCCGACAGTGCGGCTCTCCCTCAGGACTGATTCACCGACAGTGCGGCTCTCCCTCAGCACTGACCCTCCGACAGTGGAGCTCTCCCTCAGCACTGACCCTCCGACAGTGCGGCTCTCCTTCTGTACTGACCCTCTGACACTGCGTGGCTCCCCCATCATTGATCCTCCGACAGTGCGCCTTCCATCAGTACTGACCTTCCGACAGTGCGGCTCTACCTCAGCACTGACCCTCCAACAGTGCGGCTCTCCCTCAGCACTGACCCTTAGACAGTACGGCTCTCCCTCAGCACTGACACTCCGACAGTGCGGCTCTCCGTCAGCACTGACCCTCCGACAGTGCAGCTCTACCTCAGCACAGACCCTTCGACAGTGCAGCTCTCCCTCAGCACTGACCCTTCGACAGTGCGGCTATCCCTCAGCCCTGACCCTCCGACAATGCAGCTCTCCCTCAGCACTGACCCTCCAACAGTGCGCCTCTACCTCAGTACTGACCCTCCGACAGTGCGGCTCCCCTCAGTACTGACCCTCCGACAGTGCGGCGCTCCCTCAGCACTGACCCTCCCACAGTGCGGCTCTCCCTCAGTACTGACTCTCCGACAGTGCGGGGCTCCCTCAGCACTGATCCTCCGACAGTGCGCCTTCCCTCCGCACTGACCCTCCGACAGTGCTGCTCTCCCTCGGCACTGACCCTCCCACAGTGCGGTTGTCCCTTAGTTCTGACCATCCGACAGTGCGGCTCTCCCTCAGTACTGACCCTCCGACAGTGCGGCTCTCCCTCAGCACTGAACATCCGACAGTGCAGCTCTCCCTCAGAACTGACCCTCTGACAAAGCGGCGCTCCCTCAGCACTGACCCGCTGACAGTGCAGCATTCCCTCAATACTGACCCTCTGACAGAGTGGCTCTCCCTCAGCAATGACCCTCCAACAGTGCGGCCCTCCCTCAGTACTGACCCTATGACACTGTGGCTCTCCCTCAGCACTGACCCTCCAACAGTGCGGCTCTCCCTCAGTACTGACCCTTTGACAGTGCGGCTCTCCCTCAGCACTGACCCTTTGACAGTGCGGCTCTCCCTCAGCACTGACCCTCCAACAGTGCGGCTCTCCCTCAGTACTGACCCTCCCACAGTGCGGCTCTCCCTCAGTACTGACCCTCCGACAGTGCGGCTCTCCCTCAGTTCTAACCCTTTGACAGTGCGGCTCTCCCTCAGTACTGACCCTCCGACAGTGCGGCTCTCCCTCAGTACTGACCCTCCGACAGTGCGGCTCTCCCTCAGCACTGACCCACCAATAGTGTGGCTCTCCCTCAGCACTGACCCTCCGACAGTGCGGCTCTCCCTCCGCACTGACCCTCCGACAGTGCAGCTCTCCCTCGGCACTGACCCTTTAACAGTGCGGATCTCCCTCAACACTGACCCTCCGACAGTGCGGCGCTCCCTCAGCACTGACCCTCTGGCAGTGCGACGCTCCCTCAGCACTGAACCTCCGACAGTGCAGCTCTCCCTCAGAACTGACCCTCTGACAAAGCGGCGCTCCCTCAGCACTGACCCGCTGACAGTGGAGCATTCCCTCACTACTGACCCTCTGACAGAGTGGCTCTCCCTCAGCAATGACCCTCCAACAGTGCGGCCCTCCCTCAGTACTGACCCTCTGACAGTGTGGCTCTCCCTCAGCACTGACCCTCCAACAGTGCGGCTCTCCCTCAGTACTGACCCTCCCACAGTGCGGCTCTCCCTCAGTACTGACCCTCCGACAGTGCGGCTCTCCCTCAGTGCTAACCCTTTGACAGTGCGGCTCTCCCTCAGTACTGACCCTCTGACAGTGCGGCTCTACCTCAGTACTGACCCTCTGACAGTGTGGCTCTCCCTTAGTACTGACCCTCCAACAGTGCGGCTCTCCCTCAGCCCTGGCCCTCCGAGAGTGCGGCGCTCCGGCAGTACTGACCCTCCAACAGGACCGCACTCCCTCAGCAGCTTACCTCCGAAACTGTGGTTCTCCCTCAGCATTGACCCTCCAACAGTGCGTCGCTCCCTCAGCACTGACCCTCTGGCAGTGCGACGCTCCCTCAGCACTGACCCTCCCACAGTGCGGCTCTCCCTCAGCCCTGACCCTCCGACAGTGCGGCTCTCCCTCAGCACTGACCCTTCGACAGTGCAGCTCTCCCTCAGCATTGACCCTCCGACAGTGCGGCTCTCCCTCAGTACTGACCCTCCGACAGTGCGGCTCTCCCTCAGGACTGATTCACCGACAGTGCGGCTCTCCCTCAGCACTGACCCTCCGACAGTGGAGCTCTCCCTCAGCACTGACCCTCCGACAGTGCGGCTCTCCTTCTGTACTGACCCTCTGACACTGCGTGGCTCCCCCATCATTGATCCTCCGACAGTGCGCCTTCCATCAGTACTGACCTTCCGACAGTGCGGCTCTACCTCAGCACTGACCCTCCAACAGTGCGGCTCTCCCTCAGCACTGACCCTTAGACAGTACGGCTCTCCCTCAGCACTGACACTCCGACAGTGCGGCTCTCCGTCAGCACTGACCCTCCGACAGTGCAGCTCTACCTCAGCACAGACCCTTCGACAGTGCAGCTCTCCCTCAGCACTGACCCTTCGACAGTGCGGCTATCCCTCAGCCCTGACCCTCCGACAATGCAGCTCTCCCTCAGCACTGACCCTCCAACAGTGCGCCTCTACCTCAGTACTGACCCTCCGACAGTGCGGCTCCCCTCAGTACTGACCCTCCGACAGTGCGGCGCTCCCTCAGCACTGACCCTCCCACAGTGCGGCTCTCCCTCAGTACTGACTCTCCGACAGTGCGGGGCTCCCTCAGCACTGATCCTCCGACAGTGCGCCTTCCCTCCGCACTGACCCTCCGACAGTGCTGCTCTCCCTCGGCACTGACCCTCCCACAGTGCGGTTGTCCCTTAGTTCTGACCATCCGACAGTGCGGCTCTCCCTCAGTACTGACCCTCCGACAGTGCGGCTCTCCCTCAGCACTGAACATCCGACAGTGCAGCTCTCCCTCAGAACTGACCCTCTGACAAAGCGGCGCTCCCTCAGCACTGACCCGCTGACAGTGCAGCATTCCCTCAATACTGACCCTCTGACAGAGTGGCTCTCCCTCAGCAATGACCCTCCAACAGTGCGGCCCTCCCTCAGTACTGACCCTATGACACTGTGGCTCTCCCTCAGCACTGACCCTCCAACAGTGCGGCTCTCCCTCAGTACTGACCCTTTGACAGTGCGGCTCTCCCTCAGCACTGACCCTTTGACAGTGCGGCTCTCCCTCAGCACTGACCCTCCAACAGTGCGGCTCTCCCTCAGTACTGACCCTCCCACAGTGCGGCTCTCCCTCAGTACTGACCCTCCGACAGTGCGGCTCTCCCTCAGTTCTAACCCTTTGACAGTGCGGCTCTCCCTCAGTACTGACCCTCTGACAGTGTGGCTCTCCCTTAGTACTGACCCTCCAACAGTGCGGCTCTCCCTCAGCCCTGGCCCTCCGAGAGTGCGGCGCTCCGGCAGTACTGACCCTCCAACAGGACCGCAATCCCTCAGCAGCTTACATCCGAAACTGTGGTTCTCCCTCAGCATTGACCCTCGAACAGTGCGTCGCTCCCTCAGCACTGACCCTCCGATAGTGCAGCTCTCCCTCAGCACTGACCCTCCGACAGTGCGGCGCTCCCTCAGTACTGAAACTCCGACAGTGCGGCTCCCCCTCAGCAGTGACCCTCCGACACTGCGGCTCTCCCTCAGTACTGACCCTCCGACAGTGCTGCTCTCCCTCAGCATTGACCCTCTGACAGTGCGTCTCTCCCTCAGCACTGACCCTCCGACAGTGCGGCTCTCCCTCAGCACTGACCCTCCGACAGTGCAGCTCTCCCTCAGCACTTAACCTCCGACAGTGCGGATCTGCCTCAGCTCTGACCCTCTGACAGTGCGGCTCTCCCTCAGCACTGACTCTCCGACAGTGCGGCACTCCCTCAGCACTGACCCTCTGACAGTGCGTCTCTCCCTCAGCACTGACCCTCCGACAGTGCGGCTCTCCCTCAGCACTGACCCTCCGACAGTGCGGCTCTCCCTCAGCACTGACCCTCCGACAGTGCGGCTCTCCCTCAGCACTGACCCTCCGACAGTGCGGCTCTCCCTCAGCACTGACCCTCCGACAGTGCGGCACTACCTCAGTACTGACCCTCCGACAGTGCGGCTCTCCCTCAGCACTGACCCTCCGACAGTGCGGCTCTCCCTCAGCACCTACCCTCCGAAAGTGCGGCTCTCCCTCAGCACTGACCCTCCCACAGTGCGGCTCTCCCTCAGCACTGACCCTCCGACAGTGCGGCTCTACCTCAGCACTAACCCTCCGACAGTGCGGCTCTCCCTCAGTACTGACCCTCCGACAATGCGGCTCTCCCTCAGCACTGACCCTCCGACAGTGCGGCTCTCCCTCAGCACTGACCCTCCCACAGTGTGGCTCTCCCTCAGTACTGACCATCCGACAGTACGGGGCTCCCTCGGTACTGACCCTCCGAAAGTGCGGCTCTCACTCAGCACTGACCCTCGAACAGTGCGGCGCTCCCTCAGCACTGACCCTCCGACTGTGCGGCGCTCCCTCAGCACTGACCAACCGACAGTGCGGCTCTCCCTCAGTACTGACCCTCTGACAGTGCGGCTCTCCCTCAGTACTGACCCTCCAACAGTGCGGCTCTCCCTCAGTACTGACCCTCCGACAGTACGGCTCTCCCTCATCATTGACCCACCGACAGCGCGGCTCTCCCTCAGTACTGACCCTCCGACAGTGCGGCTCTCCCTCAGTACTGACCCTCCGACAGTGCGGCTCTCCCTCAGCACTGACCCTCCGACGATGCTGCTCTCCCTCAGTACTGACCCTCCGACAGTGCGGCAAACCCTCTGAACTGACCCTCTGACAAAGCGGCGCTGCCTCAGCACTGACCCTCCGAAAGTGCAGTATTCCCTCAATACTGACCCTTCGACAGGGTGGCTCTCCCTCAGCACTGACCCTTCGACAGTGCGGCTCTCCCTCAGCACTGACCCTCCGACAGTGCGGCTCCCCCTCAGCACTGACCCGTCGACAGTGCGGCTATCCCTCAGCACTGACCTTCCGACAGTGAGGCTCTCCCTCAGCACTGACCCTCCGACAGTGCGGCTCTCCCTCAGCACTGACACTCCGACAGTGAGGCTCTCCCTCAGCACTGACCCTCCGACAGTGAGGCTCTCCCTCAGTACTGACCATCCGACAGTGCGGCTCTCTCTCAGTACTGACCCTCCGACAGTGCGGCTCTCCCTCAGCACTGACCCTCCGACAGTGCGGCGCTCCCTCAGTACTGAAACTCCGACAGTGCGGCTCCCACTCAGCAGTGACCCTCCGACACTGCGGCTCTCCCTCAGTACTGACCCTCCGACAGTGCTGCTCTCCCTCAGCATTGACCCTCTGACAGTGCGGCTCTCCCTCAGCACTGACCCTCCGACAGTGCGGCTCTCCCTCAGCACTGACCCTCCGACAGTGCAGCTCTCCCTCAGCACTTAACCTCCGACAGTGCGGATCTGCCTCAGCTCTGACCCTCTGACGGTGCGGCTCTCCCTCAGCACTGACTCTCCGACAGTGCGGCACTCCCTCAGCACTGACCCTCTGACAGTGCGTCTCTCCCTCAGCCCTGACCCTCCGACAGTGCGGCTCTCCCTCAGCACTGACCCTCCAACAGTGCGGCTCTCCCTCAGCACTGACCCTCCAACAGTGCGCCTCTCCCTCAGCACTGACCCTCCGACAGTGCGGCTCTCCCTCAGCACTGACCCTCCGACAGTGCGGCACTACCTCAGTACTGACCCTCCGACAGTGCGGCTCTCCCTCAGCACTGACCCTCCGACAGTGCGGCTCTCCCTCAGCACCTACCCTCCGAAAGTGCGGCTCTCCCTCAGCACTGACCCTCCGACAGTGCGGCTCTCCCTCAGCACTGACCCTCCCACAGTGCGGCTCTCCCTCAGCACTGACCCTCCGACAGTGCGGCTCTACCTCAGCACTGACCCTCCGACAGTGCGGCTCTCCCTCAGTACTGACCCTCCGACAGTGCGGCTCTCCCTCAGCACTGACCCTCCGACAGTGCGGCTCTCCCTCAGCACTGACCCTCCCACAGTGCGGCTCTCCCTCAGTACTGACCATCCGACAGTACGGGGCTCCCTTGGTACTGACCCTCCGAAAGTGCGGCTCTCACTCAGCACTGACCCTCGAACAGTGCGGCGCTCCCTCAGCAATGACCCTCGAACAGTGTGGCTCTCCCTCAGCACTGACCCTCCGACAGTGCGGCTCTCCCTCAGCACTGACCCTCCGACTGTGCGGCGCTCCCTCAGCACTGACCCACCGACAGTGCGGCTCTCCCTCAGTACTGACCCTCCGACAGTGCGGCTCTCCCTCAGGACTGACCCTCCGACAGTGCGGCTCTCCCTCCGCACTGACCCTCCGACGATGCTGCTCTCCCTCAGTACTGACCCTCCGACAGTGCGGCAATCCCTCTGAACTGACCCTCTGACAAAGCGGCGCTGCCTCAGCACTGACCCTCCGACAGTGCAGTATTCCCTCAATACTGACCCTTCGACAGGGTGGCTCTCCCTCAGCACTGACCCTTCGACAGTGCGGCTCTCCCTCAGCACTGACCCTCCGACAGTGCGGCTCCCCCTCAGCACTGACCCGTCGACAGTGCGGCTATCCCTCAGCACTGACCTTCCGACAGTGCAGCTCTCCCTCAGCACTGACCCTCCGACAGTGCGGCTCTCCCTCAGCACTGACACTCCGACAGTGAGGCTCTCCCTCAGCACTGACCCTCCGACAGTGCGGCTCTCCCTCAGTACTGACCCTCCGACAGTGCAGCTCTCCCTCAGTACTGACCCTCCGACAGTGCGGCTCTCCCTCAGCACTGACCCTCCGACAGTGCGGCTCTCCCTCAACACTGACCCTCCGACAGTGCGGCGCTCCCTCAGCACTGACCCTCTGGCAGTGCGACGCTCCCTCAGCACTGACCCCCCCACAGTGCAGCTCTCCCTCAGCCCTGACCCTCCGACGGTGCGGGTGTCCCTCAGTTCTGACCCTCCGACAGTGCGTCTCTCCCTCAGCACTGACCCTCTGACAAAGCGGCTCTCCCTCAGCACTGACCCTCCGACAGTGCGGCTCTCCCTCAGTACTGACCTTCTGACAGTGTGGCTCTCCCTCAGCACTGACCCTCCGACAGTGTGGCTCTCCCTCAGTACTGACCCTCCGACAGTGCGGCTCTCCCTCAGTACTGACCCTCTGACAGTGCTGCTCTCCCTCAGCACTGACCCTCCAACAGTGCAGCTCTCCCTCAAAACTGACCCTCCGACAGTGCAGCATTCCCTCAGTACTGACCCTCTGACAGTGTGGCTCTCCTTCAGCAACGACCCTCCCACAGTGCGGCTCTCCCTCAGTACTGACCCTCCGACAGTGTGGCTCCCCTCAGTGCTGACCCTTTGACAGTGCGGTTCTCCCTCAGTACTGACCCTCCGACAGTGCGGCTCTCCCTCAGCACTGACCCTCTGACAGTGCGGTTCTCCCTCAGTACTGACCCTCCGACAGTGCGGCTCTCCCTCAGCCCTGACTCTCCGACATTGCGGCTCTCCCTCAGCACTGACCCTCCCACAGTGCGGCTCTCCCTCAGCACTGACCCTTAGACAGTGCGGCTCTCGCTCAGTACGGACCCTCTGACAGTGCAGGTCTCCCCCAGCACTGATCCTATGACAGTGCGCCTTCCCTCAGTACTGACCCTCCGACAGTGCAGCTCTCCCAGAGCACTGACGCTTCGACAGTGCGGCTCTCCCTCAGCACTGCCCCTCCGACAGTGCAGCTCTCCCTCAGCACTGACCCTCCGACAGTGCGGCTCTCCATCAGCACTGACCCTCTGGCACTGTGGCCCTCCCTCAGCACTGACCCTCTGGCAGTGCGGCTCTCCCTCATCTCTGACCCTCCGACAGTGCGGCTCTACCTCAGTACTGACCCTCTGTCAGTGCGGCTCTCCCTCAGCACTAACCCTCCCACAGTGCAGCTCTCCCTCAGCAATGACCCTCCGACAGTGCGGCTCTCCCTCAGCACTGACCCTTAGACAGTGCGGCTCTCCCTCAGTACTGACTCTCCCACAGTGCGGGGCTCCCCCAGCACTGATCCTCCGACAGTGCGCCTTCCCGCAGTACTGACCCTCCGACAGTACGGCTCTCCCTCAGCACTAACCCTCCGACAGTGCAGCACTCCCTCAGCACTGAACCTCTGGCAGTGCGACGCTCCCTCAGCACTGACCCTCGAACAATGCGTCGCTCCCTCAGCAATGACCCTTGAACAGTGTGGCTCTCCCTCAGCACTGACCCTCCGACAGTGCGGCTCTCCCTCAGCCCTGACCCTCCGACAGTGCGGCTCTCGCTCAGCACTGACCCTCCGACTGTGCAGCGCTCCCTCAGTACTGAAACTCCGACAGTGCGGCACTCCCTCAGCACTGACCCACCGACAGTGTGCCTCTCCCTCAGCACTGACCCTCTGGCAGTGCGGCTCTCCCTCAGCACGTAACCTCCGACAGTGCGGATCTGCCTCAGTACTGACTCTCCGAAAGTGTGGCTCTCCCTCAGTGCTGACCCTCAGACAGTGCGGCTCTCCCTCAGCACTGACCCTCCGACAGTGCGGCTCTCCCTCAGTGCTGACCCTCCGACAGTGCGGCTCTACCTCAGCACTGACCCTCAGACAGTGCGGCTCTCCCTCAGCGCTGACCCTCCGACAGTGCGGCTCTCCCTCAGCACTGACCCTCCGACAGTGCCGCTCTCCCTCAGCACTGACCCTCCGACAGTGCAGCTCTCCCTCAGTACTGACCCTCCGACAGTGTGGCTCTCCCTCAGTACTGACCCTCCCACAGTGCAGATCTCCCTCAGTACTGACCCTCCGACAGTGCGGCTCTCCCTCAGTACTGACCATCCGACAGTACGGGGCTCCCTCGGGACTGACCCTCCGACAGTGTGGCTCTCCCTCAGCACCTACCCTCCGAAAGTGCGGCTCTCACTCAGCACTGACCCTCGAACAGTGTGGCGCTCCATCAGCACTGACCCTCCGACTGTGCCGCGCTCCTTCAGCACTGACCCACCGACAGTGCGGCTCTCCCTCAGCATTGACCCACCGACAGTGCGGCTCTCCCTCAGCACTGACCCACCGACAGTGCAGCTCTCCCTCAGCACTGACTCTCCGACGATGCTGCTCTCCCTCAGTACTGACCCTCCGACAGTGCGGCTCTCCCTCAGCACTGACCCTCCGACAGTGCGGCACTCCCTCTGAACTGACCTTCTGACAAAGCGGCGCTCCCTCAGCACTGAGCCTCCGACAGTGCAGTATTCCCTCAGTACTGACCCTCCAACAGTGCGGCTCTCCCTCAGTACTGACCCTCCGACAGTGCGGCTCTCCCTCAGCACTGACCATCCGACAGTGCGGCTCTCCCTCAGCACTGACCCTTCGACAGTGCGGCTCTCCCTCAGCACTGAACCTCCGACAGTGCGGCTCTCCCTCAGTACTGACCCTCCGACAGTGCGGCTCTCCCTCAGTACTGACCCTCCGACGATGCTGCTCTCCCTCAGTACTGACCCTCCGACAGTGCGGCAATCCCTCTGAACTGACCCTCTGACAAAGCGGCGCTGCCTCAGCACTGACCCTTCGACAGTGCGGCTCTCCCTCAGTACAGACACTCCGACAGTGCGGCACACCCTCAGTATTGACCCTCCGACAGTGCAGCTCTCCCTCAGAACTGACCCTCCGACAGTGAAGCATTCCCTCAGTACTGACCCTCTGAAAGTTTGGCTCTCCTTCAGCACTGACCCTCCAACAGTGCAGCTCTCCGTCAGTACTGACCCTCCGACAGTGCGGCTCCCCTCAGTACTGACCCTCCGACAGTGCGGCTCTACCTCAGTACTGACCCTCTGACAGTGCGGCTCTCCCTTAGTACTGACACTCCGACAGTGCGGCTCTCCCTCAGCACTGACTCTCCGACATTGCGGCTCTCCCTCAGCACTGACCCTCCGACAGTGCGGCTCTCCCTCAGTACTGATCCTCCGACAGAGCGGCTCTCCCTCAGCACTGACCCTCCGACAGTGCGGCTCTCCCTCAGTACTGACCCTCCGACAGTGCGGCTCTCCCTCAGCACTGACCGTCCCACGGTGCGGCTCTCCCTCAGCACTGACCCTTAGACAGTGCGGCTCTCCCTCAGTACGGACCCTCTGACAGTGCAGGTCTCCCCCAGCACTGATCCTCCGACAGTGCGCCTTCCCTCAGTACTGACCCTCCAACAGTGCGGCTCTCCCTCAGCACTGACCATCCAACAGTGCAGCTATCCCTCAGCACTGACCCTCCGACAGTGCAGCTCTCCCAGAGCACTGACCCTCTGACAGTGCGGCTCTCCCTCAGCACTGACCCTCCGACAGTACAGCTCTCCCTCAGCAGTGACCCTCCGACAGTGCGGCTCTCCCTCAGCACTGACCCTCCCACAGTGCGGCGCTCCCTCAGCACTGACCCTCCCACAGTGCGGCTCTCCCTCATCTCTGACCCTCCAACAGTGCGGCTCTCCCTCAGTACTGACCCTCCAGCAGTGCGGCTCTCCCTCAGCAATGACCCTCCGACAGTGCGGCTCTCCCTCAGTACTGACCCTCTGACAGTGCGGGGCTCCCCCAGAACTGATCCTCCGACAGTGCGCCTTCCCGCAGTACTGACCCTCCGACAGTGCGGCTCTCCCTCAGCACTGACCGTCCCACGGTGCGGCTCTCCCTCAGCACTGATCCTCCGACAGTGCAGCTCTCCCAGAGCACTGACGCTTCGACAGTGCGGCTCTCCCTCAGCACTGACCCTTCGACAGTGCAGCTCTCCCTCAGCACTGACCCTCCGACAGTGCGGCTCTCCCTCAGCACTGACCCTCCGACAGTGCAGCTCTCCCTCAGCACTGACCCTCCGACAGTGCGGCTCTCCCTCAGCACTGACCCTCTGGCACTGCGGCGCTCCCTAAGCGCTGACCCTCCCACAGTGCGGCTCTCCCTCATCTCTGACCCTCCGACAGTGCGGCAATCCCTCTGAACTGACACTCTGACAAAGCGGCGCTCCCTCAGCACTGACCCTTCGACAGTGCGGCTCTCCCTCAGTACTGACTCTCCAACAGTGCAGCTCTCCCTCAGAACTGACCCTCCGACAGTGCAGCTCTCCCTCAGCACTGACCCTCCAACAGAGCAGCTCTCCGTCAGTACTGACCCTCCGACAGTGTGGCTCCCCTCAGTGCTGACCCTTTGACAGTGCGGCTCTCCCTCAGTACTGACCCTCTGACAGTGCGGCTCTACCTCAGTATTGACCCTCTGACAGTGCGGCTCTCCCTTAGTACTGACACTCCGACAGTGTGGCTCTCCCTCAGCACCGACTCTCCGACATTGCGGCACTCCCTCAGCACTGACCCTCCGACACTGCGGCTCTCCCTCAGTACTGACCCTCCGACAGTGCGGCTCTCCCTCAGCACTGACCGTCCCACGATGCGGCTCTCCCTCAGCACGGACCGTCCCACGATGCGGCTCTCCCTCAGCACTGACCGTCCCACGGTGCGGCTCTCCCTCAGCAGTGACCCTTAGACAGTGCGGCTCTCCCTCAGTACGGACCCTCTGACAGTGCAGGTCTCCCCCAGCACTGATCCTCCGACAGTGGGCCTTCCCTCAGTACTGACCCTCCGACAGTGCGGCTCTCCCTCAGCACTGACCATCCAACAGTGCAGCTATCCCTCAGCACTGACCCTTCGACAGTGCGGCTATCCCTCAGCACTGACCCTCCGACAATGCAGCTCTCCCTCAGACTGACCCTTTGGCAGTGCGGCGCTCCCTCAGCGCTGACCCTCCGACAGTGCGGCTCTCCCTCAGCAATGACCCTCCCACAGTGCGGCTCTCCCTCATCTCTGACCCTCCGACAGTGCGGCTCTCCCTTAGTACTGACCCTCCAGCAGTGCGGCTCTCCCTCAGCACTAACCCTCCCACAGTGCGGCTCTCCCTCAGCAATGACCCTCCGACAGTGCGGCTCTCCCTCAGCACTGACCCTTAGACAGTGCGGCTCTCCCTCAGTACTGACCCTCTGACAGTGCGGGACTCCCCCAGCACTGATCCTCCGACAGTGCGCCTTCCCGCAGTACTGACCCTCCGACAGTGATGCTCTCCCTCAGCACTGACCGTCCCACGATGCGGCTCTCCCTCAGCACTGACCCTTAGACAGTGCGGCTCTCCCTCAGTACGGACCCTCTGACAGTGCAGGTCTCCCCCAGCTCTGATCCTCCGACAGTGCGCCTTCCCTCAGTACTGACACTCCGACAGTGCGGCTCTCCCTCGGCACTGACCATCCAACAGTGCAGCTATCCCTCAGCACTGACCCTCCGACAGTGCAGATCTCCCAGAGCACTGACGCTTCGACAGTGCGGCTCTCCCTCAGCACTGACCCTTCGACAGTGCGGCTATCCCTCAGCACTGACCCTCCGACAGTGCAGCTCTCCCTCAGCACTGACCCTCCGACAATGCGGCTCTCCCTCAGCACTGACCCTCTGGCAGTGCGGCGCTCCCTCAGCACTGACCCTCCCACAGTGCGGCTCTCCCTCATCTCTGACCCTCCGACAGTGCGACTCACCCTTAGTACTGACCCTCCAGAAGTGCGGCTCTCCCTCAGCACTAACCCTCCCACAGTGCGGCTCTCCCTCAGCACTGACCCTTAGACAGTGCGGCTCTCCCTCAGTACGGACCCTCTGACAGTGCAGGTCTCCCCCAGCACTGATCCTCCGACAGTGCGGAACTCCCTCAGCACTGACCATCCAACAGTGCAGCTATCCCTCAGCACTGACCCTTCGACAGTGCGGCTATCCCTCAGCACTGACCCTCCGACAGTGCAGCTCTCCCACAGCAGTGACCCTCCGACAGTGCGGCTCTCCCTCAGACTGACCCTCTGGCAGTGCGGCGCTCCCTCAGCACTGACCCTCCCACAGTGCGGCTCTCCCTCATCTCTGACCCTCCGACAGTGCGGCTCTCCCTTAGTACTGACGCTCCAGCAGTGCGGCTCTCCCTCAGCAGTAACCCTCCCACAGTGCGGCTCTCCCTCAGCAATGACCCTCCGACAGTGCGGCTCTCCCTCAGCACTGACCCTTAGACAGTGCGGCTCTCCCTCAGTACTGACCCTCTGGCAGGGCGGGGCTCCCCCAGCACTGATCCTCCGACAGTGCGCCTTCCCGCAGTACTGACCCTCCGACAGTGCGGCTCTCCCTCAGCACTGACCCTCCGACAGTGCAGCGCTCCCTCAGCACTGACCCTTAGACAGTGCGGCTTTCCCTCAGTACGGACCCTCTGACAGTGCAGGTCTCCCCCGGCACTGATCCTCCGACAGTGCGCCTTCCCTCAGTACTGACACTCCGACAGTGCGGCTATCCCTCAGCACTGACCATCCAACAGTGCAGCTATCCCTCAGCACTGACCCTCCGACAGTGCAGCTCTCCCAGAGCACTGACGCTTCGACAGTGCGGCTCTCCCTCAGCACTGACCCTTCGACAGTGCGGCTATCCCTCAGCACTGACCCTCCGACAGTGCAGCTTTCCCTCAGCTCTGACCATCCGACAGTGCGGCTCTCCCTCAGCACTGACCCTCTGGCAGTGCGGCGCTCCCTCAGCACTGACCCTCCCACAGTGCGGCTCTCCCTCATCTCTGACCCTCCGACAGTGCGGCTCTCCCTTAGTACTGACCTTCCGACAGTGCGGCTCTCCCTCAGCACTAACCCTCCCACAGTGCGGCTCTCCCTCAGCAATGACCCTCCGACAGTGCGGCTCTCCCTCAGGACTGACCCTTAGACAGTGCGGCTCTCCCTCAGTACTGACCCTCTGACAGTGCGGGGCTCCCCCAGCACTGATCCTCCGACAGTGCGCCTTCCCGCAGTACTGACCCTCCGACAGTGCGGCTCTCCCTCAGCACTGACCCTCCGACAGTGCGGCGCTCCCTCAGCACTGACCCTCTGGCAGTGCGACGCTCCCTCAGTACTGACCCTCGAACAGTGCGGCGCTCCCTCAGCAATGACCCTTGAACAGTGTGGCTCTCCCTCAGCACTGACCCTCCGACAGTGCAGCTCTCCCTCAGCACTGACCCTCCGACTGTGCGGCGCTCCCTCAGCACTGACCCTCCGACAGTGTGGCTCTCCCTCAGTACTGACCCTCCGACAGTGCGGCTCTCCCTCAACACTGACCCTCCGACAGTGCGGCTCTCCCTCAGCACTTAACCTCCGACAGTGCGGATTGCCTCAGCTCTGACCCTCCGACAGTGCGGCTCTCCCTCAGCACTGACCCTCCGACAGTGTAGCTCTCCCTCAGCACTGACTCTCCGAAAGTGTGGCTCTCCCTCAGTACTGACCCTCCCACAGTGCAGATCTCCCTCAGTACTGACCCTCCGACGGTGCGGCTCTCCCTCAGCACTGATCCTTCGACAGTGCTGCTCTCCCTCAGCACTGACCCTCCGACAGTGCAGCTCTCCCTCAGTACTGACCCTCCGACAGTGCGGCTCTCCCTCAGCACTGACCCTCCGACAGTGCGGCTCTCCCTCAGTACTGATCCTCCCACAGTGCAGCTCTCCCTCAGTACGGACCCTCCGACAGTGCGGCTCTCCCTCAGTACAGACCATCCGACAGTACGGGGCTCCCTCGGTACTGACCATCCGACAGTGTGGCTCTCCCTCAGCACCTACCCTCCGAATGTGCGGCTCTCACTCAGCACTGACCCTCGAACAGTGCGGCGCTCCCTCAGCAATGACCCTCGAACAGTGTGGCTCTCCCTCAACACTGACCCTCCGACAGTGCGGCTCTCCCTCAGCACTGACCCTCCGACTGTGCGGCGCTCCCTCAGCACTGACCCACCGACAGTGCGGCTATCCCTCATCATTGACCCACCGACAGTGCAGCTCTCCCTCTGTACTGACCCTCCGACAGTGCGGCTCTCCCTCAGCACTGACCCTCCGACAGTGCAGCTCTCCCAGAGCACTGACGCTTCGACAGTGCGGTTCTCTCTCAGCACTGACCCTTCGACAGTGCGGCTATCCCTCAGCACTGACCCTCCGACAGTACAGCTCTCCCTCAGTACTGACCCTCCGACAGTGCGGCTCTCCCTCAGCACTGACCCTCCAACAGTGCGGCTCTCCCTCATCTCTGACCCTCCAACAGTGCGGCTCTCCCTTAGTACTGACCCTCCAGCAGTGCGGCTCTCCCTCAGCACTGACCCTTAAACAGTGTGGCTCTCCCTCAGTACTGACCCTCTGACAGTGCGGCGCTCCCTCAGCACTGACCCTCCCACAGTGCGGCTCTCCCTCATCTCTGACCCTCCGACAGTGCGGCTCTCCCTTAGTACTGACCTTCCGACAGTGCGGCTCTCCCTCAGCACTAACCCTCCCACAGTGCGGCTCTCCCTCAGCAATGACCCTCCGACAGTGCGGCTCTCCCTCAGGACTGACCCTTAGACAGTGCGGCTCTCCCTCAGTACTGACCCTCTGACAGTGCGGGGCTCCCCCAGCACTGATCCTCCGACAGTGCGCCTTCCCGCAGTACTGACCCTCCGACAGTGCGGCTCTCCCTCAGCAATGCCTCTCCGAAAGTGTGGCTCTCCCTCAGTACTGACCCTCCCACAGTGCAGATCTCCCTCAGTACTGAGCCTCCGAGAGTGAGGCTCTCCCTCAGCACTGATCCTTCGACAGTGCCGCTCTCCCTCAGCACTGACCCTCCGACAGTGCAGCTCTCCCTCAGTACTGACCCTCCGACAGTGCGGCTCTCCCTCAGCACTGACCCACCGACAGTGCGGCTCTCCCTCAGTACTGACCCTCCGACAGTGCGGCTCTCCCTCAGCACTGACCCTCCGACAGTGCGGCTCTCCCTCAGCACTGACCCTCCGACAGTGTAGCTCTCCCTCAGCACTGACTCTCCGAAAGTGTGGCTCTCCCTCAGTACTGACCCTCCGACAGTGCGGCTCTCCCTCAGCACTGATCCTTCGACAGTGCCGCTCTCCCTCAGCACTGACCCTCCGACAGTGCAGCTCTCCCTCAGCACTTAACCTCCGACAGTGCGGATTGCCTCAGCTCTGACCCTCCGACAGTGCGGCTCTCCCTCAGCACTGACCCTCCGACAGTGTAGCTCTCCCTCAGCACTGACTCTCCGAAAGTGTGGCTCTCCCTCAGTACTGACCCTCCCACAGTGCAGATCTCCCTCAGTACTGACCCTCCGACAGTGCGGCTCTCCCTCAGCACTGATCCTTCGACAGTGCTGCTCTCCCTCAGCACTGACCCTCCGACAGTGCAGCTCTCCCTCAGTACTGACCCTCCGACAGTGCGGCTCTCCCTCAGCACTGACCCTCCGACAGTGCGGCTCTCCCTCAGTACTGATCCTCCCACAGTGCAGCTCTCCCTCAGTACGGACCCTCCGACAGTGCGGCTCTCCCTCAGTACAGACCATCCGACAGTACGGGGCTCCCTCGGTACTGACCCTCCGACAGTGTGGCTCTCCCTCAGCACCTACCCTCCGAAAGTGCGGCTCTCACTCAGCACTGACCCTCGAACAGTGCGGCGCTCCCTCAGCAATGACCCTCGAACAGTGTGGCTCTCCCTCAACACTGACCCTCCGACAGTGCGGCTCTCCCTCAGCACTGACCCTCCGACTGTGCGGCGCTCCCTCAGCACTGACCCACCGACAGTGCGGCTATCCCTCATCATTGACCCACCGACAGTGCAGCTCTCCCTCTGTACTGACCCTCCGACAGTGCGGCTCTCCCTCAGCACTGACCCTCCGACAGTGCAGCTCTCCCAGAGCACTGACGCTTCGACAGTGCTGTACTCCCTCAGCACTGACCCTTCGACAGTACAGCTCTCCCTCAGTACTGACCCTCCGACAGTGCGGCTCTCCCTCAGCACTGACCCTCCCACAGTGCGGCGCTCCCTCAGCACTGACCCTCCAACAGTGCGGCTCTCCCTCATCTCTGACCCTCCAACAGTGCGGCTCTCCCTTAGTACTGACCCTCCAGCAGCGCGGCTCTCCCTCAGCACTGACCCTTAAACAGTGCGGCTCTCCCTCAGTACTGACCCTCTGACAGTGCGGGGCTCCCCCAGCACTGATCCTCCGACAGTGCGCCTTCCCGCAGTACTGACCCTCCGACAGTGCGGCTCTCCCTCAGCACTGACCGTCCCACGGTGCGGCTCTCCCTCAGCACTGACCCTTAGACAGTGCGGCTCTCCCTCAGTACGGACCCTCTGACAGTGCAGGTCTCCCCCAGCACTGATCCTCCGACAGTGCGCCTTCCCTCAGTACTGACACTCCGACAGTGCGGCTCTCCCTCAGCACTGACCATCCAACAGTGCAGCTATCCCTCAGCACTGACCCTCCAACAGTGCAGCTCTCCCAGAGCACTGACGATTCAACAGTGCGGCTCTCCCTCAGCACTGACCCTCCGACAGTGCGGCTATCCCTCAGCACTGACCCTCCGACAGTGCAGCTCTCCCTCAGCACTGACCCTCCGACAGAGCGGCTCTCCCTCAGCACTGACCATCTGGCAGTGCGGCGCTCCCTCAGCACTGACCCTCCGACAGTGCGGCAATCCCTCTGAACTGACCCTCTGACAAAGCGGCGCTCCCTCCGCACTGACCCTTCGAAAGTGCGGCTCTCCCTCAGTACTGACTCTCCAACAGTGCAGCTCTCCCTCAGAACTGACCCTCCGACAGTGCAGCTCTCCCTCAGCACTGACCCTCTGAAAGTGTGGCTCTCCTTCAGCACTGATCCTCCAACAGTGCAGCTCTCCGTCAGTACTGACCCTCCGACAGTGCGGCTCTCCCTCAGCACTGACCCTTAAACAGTGCGGCTCTCCCTCAGTACTGACCCTCTGACAGTGCGGGGCTCCCCCAGCACTGATCCTCCGACAGTGCGCCTTCCCGCAGTACTGACCCTCCGACAGTGCGGCTCTCCCTCAGCACTGACCGTCCCACGGTGCGGCTCTCCCTCAGCACTGACCCTTAGACAGTGCGGCTCTCCCTCAGTACGGACCCTCTGACAGTGCAGGTCTCCCCCAGCACTGATCCTCCGACAGTGCGCCTTCCCTCAGTACTGACACTCCGACAGTGCGGCTCTCCCTCAGCACTGACCCTCCGACAGTGCAGCTCTCCCAGAGCACTGACGCTTCAACAGTGCGGCTCTCCCTCAGCACTGACCCTTCGACAGTGCGGCTATCCCTCAGCATTGACCCTCCGACAGTGCAGCTCTCCCTCAGCACTGACCCTCCGACAGAGCGGCTCTCCCTCAGCACTGACCCTCTGGCAGTGCGGCGCTCCCTCAGCACTGACCCTCCCACAGTGCGACTCTCCCTCATCTCTGACCCTCCGACAGTGCGGCAATCCCTCTGAACTGACCCTCTGACAAAGCGGCGCTCCCTCCGCACTGACCCTTCGACAGTGCGGCTCTCCCTCAGTACTGACTCTCCAACAGTGCTGCTCTCCCTCAGAACTGACCCTCCGACAGTGCAGCTCTCCCTCAGCACTGACCCTCTGAAAGTGTGGCTCTCCTTCAGCACTGACCCTCCAACAGTGCAGCTCTCCGTCAGTACTGACCCTCCGACAGTGTGGCTCCCCTCAGTGCTGACCCTTTGACAGTGCGGCTCTACCTCAGTACTGACCCTCTGACAGTGCGGCTCTACCTCAGTACTGACCCTCTGACAGTGCGGCTCTCCCTTAGTACTGACACTCCGACAGTGCGGCACTCCCTCAGCACCGACTCTCCGACATTGCGGCACTCCCTCAGCAGTGACCCTCCGACAGTGCGGCTCTCCCTCAGTACTGACCCTCCGACAGTGCGGCTATCCCTCAGCACTGACCGTCCCACGGTGCGGCTCTCCCTCAGCACTGACCCTTAGACAGTGCAGCTCTCCCTCAGTACGGACCCTCTGACAGTGCAGGTCTCCCCCAGCACTGATCCTCCGACAGTGCGGAACTCCCTCAGCACTGACCATCCAACAGTGCAGCTATCCCTCAGCACTGACCCTTCGACAGTGCGGCTATCCCTCAGCACTGACCCTCCGACAGTGCAGCTCTCCCACAGCAGTGACCCTCCGACAGTGCGGCTCTCCCTCAGACTGACCCTCTGGCAGTGCGGCGCTCCCTCAGCACTGACCCTCCCACAGTGCGGCTCTCCCTCATCTCTGACCCTCCGACAGTGCGGCTCTCCCTTAGTACTGACGCTCCAGCAGTGCGGCTCTCCCTCAGCAGTAACCCTCCCACAGTGCGGCTCTCCCTCAGCAATGACCCTCCGACAGTGCGGCTCTCCCTCAGCACTGACCCTTAGACAGTGCGGCTCTCCCTCAGTACTGACCCTCTGGCAGGGCGGGGCTCCCCCAGCACTGATCCTCCGACAGTGCGCCTTCCCGCAGTACTGACCCTCCGACAGTGCGGCTCTCCCTCAGCACTGACCCTCCGACAGTGCAGCGCTCCCTCAGCACTGACCGTCCCACGATGCGGCTCTCCCTCAGCACTGACCCTTAGACAGTGCGGCTTTCCCTCAGTACGGACCCTCTGACAGTGCAGGTCTCCCCCGGCACTGATCCTCCGACAGTGCGCCTTCCCTCAGTACTGACACTCCGACAGTGCGGCTCTCCCTCAGCACTGACCATCCAACAGTGCAGCTATCCCTCAGCACTGACCCTCCGACAGTGCAGCTCTCCCAGAGCACTGACGCTTCGACAGTGCGGCTCTCCCTCAGCACTGACCCTTCGACAGTGCGGCTATCCCTCAGCACTGACCCTCCGACAGTGCAGCTTTCCCTCAGCTCTGACCATCCGACAGTGCGGCTCTCCCTCAGCACTGACCCTCTGGCAGTGCGGCGCTCCCTCAGCACTGACCCTCCCACAGTGCGGCTCTCCCTCATCTCTGACCCTCCGACAGTGCGGCTCTCCCTTAGTACTGACCTTCCGACAGTGCGGCTCTCCCTCAGCACTAACCCTCCCACAGTGCGGCTCTCCCTCAGCAATGACCCTCCGACAGTGCGGCTCTCCCTCAGGACTGACCCTTAGACAGTGCGGCTCTCCCTCAGTACTGACCCTCTGACAGTGCGGGGCTCCCCCAGCACTGATCCTCCGACAGTGCGCCTTCCCGCAGTACTGACCCTCCGACAGTGCGGCTCTCCCTCAGCACTGACCCTCCGACAGTGCGGCGCTCCCTCAGCACTGACCCTCTGGCAGTGCGACGCTCCCTCAGTACTGACCCTCGAACAGTGCGGCGCTCCCTCAGCAATGACCCTTGAACAGTGTGGCTCTCCCTCAGCACTGACCCTCCGACAGTGCAGCTCTCCCTCAGCACTGACCCTCCGACTGTGCGGCGCTCCCTCAGCACTGACCCTCCGACAGTGTGGCTCTCCCTCAGTACTGACCCTCCGACAGTGCGGCTCTCCCTCAACACTGACCCTCCGACAGTGCGGCTCTCCCTCAGCACTTAACCTCCGACAGTGCGGATTGCCTCAGCTCTGACCCTCCGACAGTGCGGCTCTCCCTCAGCACTGACCCTCCGACAGTGTAGCTCTCCCTCAGCACTGACTCTCCGAAAGTGTGGCTCTCCCTCAGTACTGACCCTCCCACAGTGCAGATCTCCCTCAGTACTGACCCTCCGACAGTGCGGCTCTCCCTCAGCACTGATCCTTCGACAGTGCTGCTCTCCCTCAGCACTGACCCTCCGACAGTGCAGCTCTCCCTCAGTACTGACCCTCCGACAGTGCGGCTCTCCCTCAGCACTGACCCTCCGACAGTGCGGCTCTCCCTCAGTACTGATCCTCCCACAGTGCAGCTCTCCCTCAGTACGGACCCTCCGACAGTGCGGCTCTCCCTCAGTACAGACCATCCGACAGTACGGGGCTCCCTCGGTACTGACCCTCCGACAGTGTGGCTCTCCCTCAGCACCTACCCTCCGAAAGTGCGGCTCTCACTCAGCACTGACCCTCGAACAGTGCGGCGCTCCCTCAGCAATGACCCTCGAACAGTGTGGCTCTCCCTCAACACTGACCCTCCGACAGTGCGGCTCTCCCTCAGCACTGACCCTCCGACTGTGCGGCGCTCCCTCAGCACTGACCCACCGACAGTGCGGCTATCCCTCATCATTGACCCACCGACAGTGCAGCTCTCCCTCTGTACTGACCCTCCGACAGTGCGGCTCTCCCTCAGCACTGACCCTCCGACAGTGCAGCTCTCCCAGAGCACTGACGCTTCGACAGTGCGGTTCTCCCTCAGCACTGACACTTCGACAGTGCGGCTATCCCTCAGCACTGACCCTCCGACAGTACAGCTCTCCCTCAGTACTGACCCTCCGACAGTGCGGCTCTCCCTCAGCACTGACCCTCCAACAGTGCGGCTCTCCCTCATCTCTGACCCTCCAACAGTGCGGCTCTCCCTTAGTACTGACCCTCCAGCAGTGCGGCTCTCCCTCAGCACTGACCCTTAAACAGTGCGGCTCTCCCTCAGTACTGACCCTCTGACAGTGCGGCGCTCCCTCAGCACTGACCCTCCCACAGTGCGGCTCTCCCTCATCTCTGACCGTCCGACAGTGCGGCTCTCCCTTAGTACTGACCTTCCGACAGTGCGGCTCTCCCTCAGCACTAACCCTCCCACAGTGCGGCTCTCCCTCAGCAATGACCCTCCGACAGTGCGGCTCTCCCTCAGGACTGACCCTTAGACAGTGCGGCTCTCCCTCAGTACTGACCCTCTGACAGTGCGGGGCTCCCCCAGCACTGATCCTCCGACAGTGCGCCTTCCCGCAGTACTGACCCTCCGACAGTGCGGCTCTCCCTCAGCAATGCCTCTCCGAAAGTGTGGCTCTCCCTCAGTACTGACCCTCCCACAGTGCAGATCTCCCTCAGTACTGAGCCTCCGAGAGTGAGGCTCTCCCTCAGCACTGATCCTTCGACAGTGCCGCTCTCCCTCAGCACTGACCCTCCGACAGTGCAGCTCTCCCTCAGTACTGACCCTCCGACAGTGCGGCTCTCCCTCAGCACTGACCCACCGACAGTGCGGCTCTCCCTCAGTACTGACCCTCCGACAGTGCGGCTCTCCCTCAGCACTGACCCTCCGACAGTGTGGCTCTCCCTCAGCACTGACCCTCCGACAGTGTGGCTCTCCCTCAGTACTGACCCTCCGACAGTGCGGCTCTCCCTCAACACTGACCCTCCGACAGTGCGGCTCTCCCTCAGCACTTAACCTCCGACAGTGCGGATTGCCTCAGCTCTGACCATCCAACAGTGCGGCTCTCCCTCAGCAATGCCTCTCCAAAAGTGTGGCTCTCCCTCAGTACTGACCCTCCCACAGTGCAGATCTCCCTCAGTACTGAGCCTCCGACAGTGCGGCTCTCCCTCAGCACTGATCCTTCGACAGTGCCGCTCTCCCTCAGCACTGACCCTCCGACAGTGCAGCTCTCCCTCAGTACTGACCCTCCGACAGTGCGGCTCTCCCTCAGCACTGACCCACCGACAGTGCGGCTCTCCCTCAGTACTGACCCTCCGACAGTGCGGCTCTCCCTCAGCACTGACCCTCCGACAGTGCGGCTCTCCCTCAGCACTTAACCTCCGACAGTGCGGACTGCCTCAGCTCTGACAATCCGACAGTGCGGCTCTCCCTCAGCACTGACCCTCCGACAGTGTAGCTCTCCCTCAGCACTGACTCTCCGAAAGTGTGGCTCTCCCTCAGTACTGACCCTCCGACAGTGCGGCTCTCCCTCAGCACTGATCCTTCGACAGTGCCGCTCTCCCTCAGCACTGACCCTCCGACAGTGCAGCTCTCCCTCAGCACTGACCCTCCGACAGTGCAGCTCTCCCTCAGTACTGACCCTCCGACAGTGCGGCTCTCCCTCAGCACTGACCCTCAGACAGTGCGGCTCTCCCTCAGCACTGACTCTCCGAAAGTGTGGCTCTCCCTCAGTACTGATCCTCCCACAGTGCAGCTCTCCCTCAGTACGGACCCTCCGACAGTGCGGCTCTCCCTCAGTACAGACCATCCGACAGTACGGGGCTCCCTCGGTACTGACCCTCCGACAGTGTGGCTCTCCCTCAGCACCTACCCTCCGAAAGTGCGGCTCTCACTCAGCACTGACCCTCGAACAGTGCGGCGCTCCCTCAGCAATGACCCTCGAACAGTGTGGGTCTCCCTCAGCACTGACCCTCCGACAGTGCGGCTGTCCCTCAGCACTGACCCTCCGACTGTGCGGCGCTCCCTCAGCACTGACCCACCGACAGTGCGGCTATCCCTCATCATTGACCCACCGACAGTGCGGCTCTCCCTCAGTACTGACCCTCCGACAGTGCGGCTCTCACTCAGTACTGACCCTCCGACAGTGCGGCTCTCCCTCAGCATTGACCCACCGACAGTCTGGCTCTCCCTCAGCACTGACCCTCCGACGATGCTGCTCTCCCTCAGTACTGACCCTCCGACAGTGCGGCACTCCCTCTGAACTGACACTCTGACAAAGCGGCGCTCCCTCAGCACTGACCCTCCGACAGTGTGGCACCCCTCAGTGCTGACCCTTCGACAGTGCGGCTCTCCCTCAGTACTGACCTCTGACAGTGCGGCTCTACCTCAGTACAGACCCTCCGACAGTGCAGCTCTCCCTCAGCACTGACCCTTAGACAGGGCGGCTCTCCCTCAGTACTGACCCTCTGACAGTGCGGGGCTCCCTCAGCACTGATCATCCGACAGTGCTGCTCTCTCTCAGCACTGACCCTCCAACAGTGCGGTTCTCCCTCAGCACTGACCCTCCGACAGTGCGGCTCTCCCTCAGCACTGACCCTCCGACAGTGAGGCTCTCCCTCAGCACTGACCCTCCGACAGAGCGGCGCGCCCTCAGCACTGACCCTCTGGCAGTGCGACGCTCCCTCAGCACTGACCCTCCGACAGTGCAGCATTCCCTCAGTACTGACTCTCTGACAGTGTGGCTCTCCCTCAGCACTGACCCTCCGACAGTGCGGCTCTCCCTCAGTACTGACTCTCTAACAGTGCAGCTCTCCCTCAGAACTGACCCTCGACAGTGCAGCACTCCCTCAGCACTGACCCTCCCACAGTGCAGCATTCCCATAGTACTGACCCTCTGACAGTGTGGCTCTCCCTCAGCACTGACCCTCCAACATTGCAGCTCTCCCTCAGTACTGACCCTCCCACAATGCGGCTCTCCCTCAGTACTGACCCTCCCACAATGCGGCTCTCCCTCAGCACTGACCCTCCCACAATGCGGCTCTCCATCAGCACTGACCCTCCGACAGTGCGGCTCTCCCTCAGTACTGACCCTCCGACAGTGCGGCTCTCCCTCAGCACTGACCCTCCGACAGTGCGGCTCTCCCTCAGCACTTAACCTCCGACAGTGCGGATTGCCTCAGCTCTGACCCTCCGACAGTGCGGCTCTCCCTCAGCACTGACCCTCCGACAGTGCGACGCTCCCTCAGCACTGACCCTCCGACAGTGCAGCATTCCCTCAGTACTGACTCTCTGAAAGTGTGGCACTCCCTCAGCACTGACCCTCCGACAGTGCGGCTCTCCCTCAGAACTGACCCTCCGACAGTGCAGCTCTCCCTCAGCACTGACACTCCGACAGTGCAGCTCTCCCTCAGTACTGACCCTCCCACAATGCGGCTCTCCCTCAGTACTGACCCTCCCACAATGCGGCTCTCCCTCAGCACTTAACCTCCGACAGTGCGGATTGCCTCAGCTCTGACAATCCGACAGTGCGGCTCTCCCTCAGCACTGACCCTCCGACAGTGTGGCTCTCCCTCAGTACTGACCCTCCCACAGTGCAGATCTCCCTCAGCACTGACCCTCCGACAGTGCGGCTCTCCCTCAGTACTGACCCTCCCACAGTGCAGATCTCCCTCAGCACTGACCCTCCGACAGTGCGGCTCTCCCTCAGCACTGATCCTTCGACAGTGCCGCTCTCCCTCAGCACTGACCCTCCGACAGTGCAGCTCTCCCTCAGTACTGACCCTCCGACAGTGCGGCTCTCCCTCAGCACTGACCCACCGACAGTGCGGCTCTCCCTCAGTACTGACCCTCCGACAGTGCGGCTCTCCCTCAGCACTGACCCTCCGACAGTGCGGCTCTCCCTCAGCACTTAACCTCCGACAGTGCGGACTGCCTCAGCTCTGACAATCCGACAGTGCGGCTCTCCCTCAGCACTGACCCTCCGACAGTGTAGCTCTCCCTCAGCACTGACTCTCCGAAAGTGTGGCTCTCCCTCAGTACTGACCCTCCGACAGTGCGGCTCTCCCTCAGCACTGATCCTTCGACAGTGCCGCTCTCCCTCAGCACTGACCCTCCGACAGTGCAGCTCTCCCTCAGCACTGACCCTCCGACAGTGCAGCTCTCCCTCAGTACTGACCCTCCGACAGTGCGGCTCTCCCTCAGCACTGACCCTCTGACAGTGCGGCTCTCCCTCAGCACTGACTCTCCGAAAGTGTGGCTCTCCCTCAGTACTGATCCTCCCACAGTGCAGCTCTCCCTCAGTACGGACCCTCCGACAGTGCGGCTCTCCCTCAGTACAGACCATCCGACAGTACGGGGCTCCCTCGGTACTGACCCTCCGACAGTGTGGCTCTCCCTCAGCACCTACCCTCCGAAAGTGCGGCTCTCACTCAGCACTGACCCTCGAACAGTGCGGCGCTCCCTCAGCAATGACCCTCGAACAGTGTGGGTCTCCCTCAGCACTGACCCTCCGACAGTGCGGCTGTCCCTCAGCACTGACCCTCCGACTGTGCGGCGCTCCCTCAGCACTGACCCACCGACAGTGCGGCTATCCCTCATCATTGACCCACCGACAGTGCGGCTCTCCCTCAGTACTGACCCTCCGACAGTGCGGCTCTCACTCAGTACTGACCCTCCGACAGTGCGGCTCTCCCTCAGCATTGACCCACCGACAGTCTGGCTCTCCCTCAGCACTGACCCTCCGACGATGCTGCTCTCCCTCAGTACTGACCCTCCGACAGTGCGGCACTCCCTCTGAACTGACCCTCTGACAAAGCGGCGCTCCCTCAGCACTGACCCTCCGACAGTGTGGCACCCCTCAGTGCTGACCCTTCGACAGTGCGGCTCTCCCTCAGTACTGACCCTCTGACAGTGCGGCTCTACCTCAGTACAGACCCTCCGACAGTGCAGCTCTCCCTCAGCACTGACCCTTAGACAGGGCGGCTCTCCCTCAGTACTGACCCTCTGACAGTGCGGGGCTCCCTCAGCACTGATCATCCGACAGTGCTGCTCTCCCTCAGCACTGACCCTCCAACAGTGCGGTTCTCCCTCAGCACTGACCCTCCGACAGTGCGGCTCTCCCTCAGCACTGACCCTCCGACAGTGAGGCTCTCCCTCAGCACTGACCCTCCGACAGAGCGGCGCGCCCTCAGCACTGACCCTCTGGCAGTGCGACGCTCCCTCAGCACTGACCCTCCGACAGTGCAGCATTCCCTCAGTACTGACTCTCTGACAGTGTGGCTCTCCCTCAGCACTGACCCTCCGACAGTGCGGCTCTCCCTCAGTACTGACTCTCCAACAGTGCAGCTCTCCCTCAGAACTGACCCTCCGACAGTGCAGCACTCCCTCAGCACTGACCCTCCCACAGTGCAGCATTCCCATAGTACTGACCCTCTGACAGTGTGGCTCTCCCTCAGCACTGACCCTCCAACATTGCAGCTCTCCCTCAGTACTGACCCTCCCACAATGCGGCTCTCCCTCAGTACTGACCCTCCCACAATGCGGCTCTCGCTCAGCACTGACCCTCCCACAATGCGGCTCTCCATCAGCACTGACCCTCCGACAGTGCGGCTCTCCCTCAGTACTGACCCTCCGACAGTGCGGCTCTCCCTCAGCACTGACCCTCCGACAGTGCGGCTCTCCCTCAGCACTTAACCTCCGACAGTGCGGATTGCCTCAGCTCTGACCCTCCGACAGTGCGGCTCTCCCTCAGCACTGACCCTCCGACAGTGCGACGCTCCCTCAGCACTGACCCTCCGACAGTGCAGCATTCCCTCAGTACTGACTCTCTGAAAGTGTGGCTCTCCCTCAGCACTGACCCTCCGACAGTGCGGCTCTCCCTCAGTACTGACTCTCCAACAGTGCAGCTCTCCCTCAGAACTGACCCTCCGACAGTGCAGCTCTCCCTCAGCACTGACACTCCGACAGTGCAGCTCTCCCTCAGTACTGACCCTCCCACAATGCGGCTCTCCCTCAGTACTGACCCTCCGACAGTGCGGCTCTCCCTCAGCACTGACCCTCCGACAGTGCGGCTCTCCCTCAGAACTGACCCTCCGACAGTGCAGCTCTCCCTCAGCACTGACACTCCGACAGTGCAGCTCTCCCTCAGTACTGACCCTCCCACAATGCGGCTCTCCCTCAGTACTGACCCTCCGACAGTGCGGCTCTCCCTCAGCACTGACCCTCCGACAGTGCGGCTCTCCCTCAGCACTTAACCTCCGACAGTGCGGATTGCCTCAGCTCTGACAATCCGACAGTGCGGCTCTCCCTCAGCACTGACCCTCCGACAGTGTGGCTCTCCCTCAGTACTGACCCTCCCACAGTGCAGATCTCCCTCAGCACTGACCCTCCGACAGTGCGGCTCTCCCTCAGTACTGACCCTCCCACAGTGCAGATCTCCCTCAGCACTGACCCTCCGACAGTGCGGCTCTCCCTCAGCACTGATCCTTCGACAGTGCCGCTCTCCCTCAGCACTGACCCTCCGACAGTGCGGCTCTCCCTCAGCACTGACTCTCCGAAAGTGTGGCTCTCCCTCAGCACTGACCCTCCGACAGTGCGGCTCTCCCTCAGTACTGACCCTCCCACAGTGCAGATCTCCCTCAGCACTGACCCTCCGACAATGCGGCTCTCCCTCAGCACTGATCCTTCGACAGTGCCGCTCTCCCTCAGCACTGACCCTCCGACAGTGCAGCTCTCCCTCAGTACTGACCCTCCGACAGTGCGGCGCTCCCTCAGCACTGACCCACCGACAGTGCGGCTATCCCTCATCATTGACCCACCGACAGTGAGGCTCTCCCTCAGTACTGACCCACCGACAGTGAGGCTCTCCCTCAGTACTGACCCTCCGACAGTGCGGCTCTCCCTCAGCATTGACCCACCGACAGTCTGGCTCTCCCTCAGCACTGACCCTCCGACGATGCTGCTCTCCCTCAGTACTGACCCTCCGACAGTGCGGCACTTCCTCTGAACTGACCCTCTGACAAAGCGGCGCTCCCTCAGCACTGACCCTCCAACAGTGTGGCACCCCTCAGTGCTGACCCTTCGACAGTGCGGCTCTCCCTCAGTACTGACCCTCTGACAGTGCGGCTCTACCTCAGTACAGACCCTCCGACAGTGCAGCTCTCCCTCAGCACTGACCCTTAGACAGGGCGGCTCTCCCTCAGCACTGACCCTCCGACAGTGCGGCTCTCCCTCAGCACTGACGCTCCGACAATGCAGCTCTCCCTCAGCACTGACCCTCTGACAGTGCAGGGCTCCCTCAGCACTGATCATCCGACAGTGCGGCTATCCCTCAGCACTGACCCTCCGTCAGTGCAGCTCTCCCTCAGCACTGACTCTCCCACAGTGCGGTTCTCCCTCAGCACTGACCCTCCGACAGTGCGGCTCTCCCTCAGCACTGACCCTCCGAGAGTGAGGCTCTCCCTCAGCACTGACCCTCCGACAGTGCGGCGCGCCCTCAGCACTTACCCTCTGGCAGTGCGACGCTCCCTCAGCACTGACTCTCCAACAGTGCAGCTCTCCCTCAGAACTGACCCTCCGACAGTGCAGCATTCCCTTAGTACTGACCCTCTGACAGTGCGGCTCTCCCTCAGCACTGACCCTCTGGCAGTGCGGCGCTCCCTCAGCACTGACCCTCCGACAGTGCGGCTCGCCCTCAGCACTGACCCTCCGACTGTGCTGCGCTCCCTCACTACTGAAACTCCTACAGTGTGGCACTCCCTCAGCACTGACCCACCGACAGTGTGGCTCTCCCTCAGCACTGACCCTCCGACAGTGCGTCTCTCCCTCAGCACTGACCCTCCGACAGTGAGGCTCTCCCTCAGCACTGACCCTCCGACAGTGAGGCTCTCCCTCAGTACTGACCATCCACAAGTAGTGGTCTCGCTCAGTTCTGAGCCTCCGAAGTGCGGATCTCCCTCAGCACTGACCCTCCGACATGGCGGCTCTCCCTCAGTACTGACCCTCCGACAGTGCGGCTCTCCCTCAGTACTGACCCTCCGACAGTGCGGCTCTCCCTCAGAACTCACCCTCCAACAGTGCAGCTCTCCCTCAGCACTGACCCTTCGACAGTGCGGCTCTCCCTCAGCACTGACCCTTCGACAGTGCGGCTCTCCCTCAGTACTGACCCTCCGACAGTGCGGCTCTCCCTCAGCACTGACCCTCCGACAGTGCGGTTCTCCCTCAGCACTGACCCTCCGACAGTGCGGCTCTCCCTCAGTACTGACCCTCCGACAGTGCGGCTCTCCCTCAGCACTGACCCTCCGACAGTGCGGCTCTCCCTCACCACTGACCCTCCGACACTGCGGCTCTCCCTCAGCACTGACCCTCCGACAGTGCGGCTCTCCCTCAGTGCTGACCCTCGGACAGTGCGGCTGTCCCTCAGCGCTGACACCCTGACAGCGCGGCTCTTCCTCAGTACAGACCCTCCGACAGTGCGGCTCTCCCTAAGCACTGACCCTCCGACAGTGCGGCTCTCCCTCAGCACTGACCCTCCGACAGTGCGGCTCTCCCTCAGCACTGACCCTCCGACAGTGCGTCTCTCCCTCAGCACTGACCCTCCGACAGTGCGGCTCTCCCTCAGTACTGACCCTCCAAAAGGACAGCTCTCCCTCAGCCCTGACCCTCCGACAATGCGGCTCTGCCTCAGCACTGACCCTCCGACAGGACAGCTCTCCCTCAGTCCTGACCCTCTGACAGTGCGGTCTCCCTCAGCACTGACCCTCCGACAGTGTGGCTCTCCCTCAGTACTGACCCTCAGACAGTGCAGCTCTCCCTCAGTACTGACCCTCCGACAGTGTGGCTCTCCCTCAGTACTGACCCTCCGACAGTGCGGCTCTCCCTCAGCACTGACCCTCCGACAGTGCGGCTCTCCCTCAGCACTGACCCTCCGACAGTGCGTCTCTCCCTCAGCAGTGACCATCCGACAGTGCGGCTCTCCCTCAGCACTGACCCTCCGAATGTGCGGCGCTCCCTCAGTACTGAAACTCCGACAGTGTGGCACTCCCTCAGCACTGACCCACCGACACTGTGGCTCTCCCTCAGCACTGACCGTCCGACAGTGCGGATCTCCCTCAGTACTGACCCTCCGACAGTGCGTCTCTCCCTCAGCACTGACCCTCCGACATTGCGGCGCTCCCTCAGCACTGACCCTCTGGCAGTGCGACGCTCGCTCAGTACTGACCCTCCGACAGTACGGCTCTCCCTCAGCACTGACCCTACGACAGTGCGGCTCTCCCTCAGTACTGACCCTTCGAAAGTGCTGCTATCCCTCAGCACTGACCCTCCGACAGTGCGGCTGTCCCTCAGCACTGACCGTCCGACAGTGCGGCTCTCCCTCAGCATTGACCCTCTGGCAGTGCGGCGCTCCCTCAGCACTGACACTCTGGCAGTGCGGCTCTCCCTCAGTACTGACCCTCCGACAGTGCGGCGCTCCCTCAGCACTGACCCTCTGGCAGTGCGGCTCTCCCTCAGTACTGTCCCTCTGACAGTGTGGCTCTCCCTCAGCACTGACCCTCCAACAGTGCGGCTCTCCCTCAGTACTGACCCTCCCACAGTGCGGCTCTCCCTCAGTACTGACCCCCCGACAGTGTGGCTCTCCCTCAGCACTGACACTCCGACAGTGCGGCGCTCCCTCAGCACTGACCCTCCGACAGTTCGGCTCTCCCTCAGCACTGACCCTCCGACAGTGCGGCTGTCCCTCAGCACTGACCCTCTGACAGTGCGGCTCTCCCTCAGTACTGACCCTCCGACAGTGCGACGCTCCCTCAGCACTGAACCTCCCACAGGGCAGCTCTCCCTCAGCCCTGACCCTCCGACAGTGCGGCTCTCCCTCAGTACTGACCATCCGACAGTGCGGCTCACCCTCAGCACTGACCCTCCGACAGTGCGGTTCTCCCTCAGTACTGACCCTCCCACAGTGCGGCTCTCCCTCAGTACTGACCCTCCGACAGTGCGGCTCTCCCTCAGTACTGACCCTCCGACAGTGCGGCTCTCCCTCAGTACTGAACCTCCGACAGTGCGGCTCTCCCTCAGCACTGACCCTCGACAGTGCGGCTCTCCCTCAGCACTGACACTCCGACAGTGCGGTACTCCCTCAGCACTGACACTCCGACAGTGCGCCGCTCCCTCAGTACTGACCCTCCGACAGTGCGGCTGTCCCTCAGCACTGACCCTCCGACAGTGCGGCACTCCCTCAGTAGTGACCCTCCGACAGGACAGCTCTCCCTCAGCCCTGACCCTCCGACAGCGCGGCTCTCCCTCAGCATTGACCCTCCGACAGTGCGGCTGTCCCTCAGCACTGACCCTCCAACAGTGCGGCTCTCCCTCAGCAATGACCCTCCGACAGTACGGCACTCCCTCAGTACTGACCCTCAGACAGTGCGGCTCTCCCTCAGTAGTGACCCTCCGACAGTGCGGCTCTCCCTCAGTTCTGACCCTCCGACAGTGCGGCTCTCACTCAGCACTGACCCTCCGACAGTGCGGCTCTCCCTCAGCACTGACCCTCCGACAGTGCGGCTCTCCCTCAACACTGACCCTCAGACACTGTGGCGCTCCCTCACTACTGAAAATCCAATACTGTGGCTCTCCCTCAGCAATGACCCTCGGATAGAGCGGCTCTCCCTCAGCACTGACCCTCTGAGAGTGCGGCGCTCCCTCAATACTGACCATCCGACAGTGCGGCTCTCCCTCAGCACTGACTCTCCGAAAGTGTGGCTCTCCCTCATTAATGAGCCTACCACAGTGCGGCTCTCCCTCAGCACTGACCCTCCGACAGTGCGGCTCTCCCTCAATAATGAACCTCCGACAGTGCGGCTCTCCCTCATTACTGACCCTCCAACAGTGTGGCGGTACCTCAGCAGTTGCACTCCGACAGTGCGGCTCTCCCTCAGCACTGACCCTCCGACAGTGTGGCTCTCCCTCAGCACTGACCCTCCGAAAGTGCGGCACTCCGTCAGCACTGACCTTGCGACAGTGTGTCTCTCCCTCAATACTAACCCTCCGACAGCGCGGCGCTCCCTCAGTACTGACCCTCCGACAGTGCGGCTCTCCCTCAGCACTGACCCTCCGACAGTGCGGCTCTCCCTCATCACTGACCCTCCGACAGTGTGGCTCTCCCTCAGCACTGACCCTCCGACAGTGCGGCTCTCCCTCAGCACTGACCTTCCGACAGTGTGACTCTCCCTCAATACTAACCCTCCGACAGTGCGGCGCTCCCTCAGTACTGACCCTCCGACACTGCGGCTCTCACTCAGCACTGACCCTCCGACAGTGCGGCTCACCCTCAACACTGACCCTCCGACAGTGCGGCTCTCACTCAGCACTGACCCTCGAACAGTGTGGCTCTCCCTCGAGCACTGACCGTCCGACAGTGTGGCTCTCCCTCAGTACTGATCCTCCGACAGTTCAGCTCCCCCCCAGCTCTGACCCTCCGACAGAACGGCTCTGCCTCAGCACTGACCCTCCTACAGGACAGCCCACCCTCAGCACTGACCCTCCGACAGGCCGCTGCTCCCTCAGCACTGACCCTCTGACAGTGTGGATCTGCATCAGCACTGACACTCAGACAGGCTAGCTCTCCCTCAGCACTGACCCTCCGACAGTGCGGCGCTCCCTCAGCACTGACCCTCCGACAGTGCGGCTCTCCCTCAGCACTGACCCTCCGACAGTGCGGCGCTCCGTCAGCAGTGACCCTCCAACAGTGCGGCTCTCCCTCAGTACTGACCCTCCGAAAGTGCAGCTCTCCATCAGTACTGACACTTCGACAGTGCGGCGCTCCTCAGCACTGACCCTCCGACAGGGCGCTGCTCCCTCAGCAGAGACCCTCGAACAGTGCGGCTCTCCCTCAGCACTGACCCTCCGACTGTGCGGCGCACCCTCAGTACTGAAACTCCGACAGTGTGGCACTCCCTCAGCACTGACCCACCGACACTGTGGCTCTCCCTCAGCACTGACCCTCCGACAGTGCGGCTCTCCCTCAGTACTGACCCTCCGACAGTGCGTCTCTCCCTCAGCACTGACCCTCCGACAGTGAGGCTCTCCCTCAGCACTGACCCTCCGACAGTGCGGCTCTCCCTCAGCGCTGACCCTCCGACAGGACAGCTCTCCCTCAGCACTGAACATTCGACAGTGCGGCTCTCCCTCAGCACTGACGCTCCGACAGTGCGGCTCTCCCTCAGCACTGACCCTCCGACAGTGCAGCTCTCCCTCAGTACTGACCCTCCGACAGTGCGGCTCTCCCTCAGCACTGACCCTCCGACTGTGCGGCGCTCCCTCAGTACTGAAATTCCGACAGTGTGGCACTCCCTCAGCACTGACCCACCGACACTGTGGCTCTCCCTCAGTACTGACCCTCCGACAGTGCGTCTCTCCCTCAGCACTGACCCTCCGACAGTGAGGCTCTCCCTCAGCACTGACCCTCCGACAGTGCGGCTCTCCCTCAGTACTGACCATCCGACAGTAGGGGTCTCGCTCAGTTCTGAGCATGCGACAGTGCAGATCTCCCTCAGCACTGACCCTCCGACAGTGCGGCTCTCCCTCAGTACTGACACTCCGACAGTGCAGCTCCCCCTCAGCACTGACCCTCCGACAGTGCGGCTCTCCCTCAGTACTGACCCTCTGACAGTGCGGCTCTCCCTCAGCACTGACCCTCTGACAGTGCGGCTCTCCCTCAGAACTCACCCTCCAACAGTGCATCTCTCCCTCAGCACTGACCCTTCGACAGTGCGGCTATCCCTCAGTACTGACCCACCGGCAGTGCGGCTCTCCCTCAGCACTGACACCCCGACAGTGCGGCTCTGCCTCAGCACTGACCCTCCAACAGTGCGGCTCTCCCTACGCACTGACCCTCCGACATAGCGGCTCTCCCTCAGCACTGACCCTCCGACAGTGCGGCTGTCCCTCAGCACTGACCCTCCGACAGTGCGGCTCTCCCTCAGTACTGACCCTCCGACAGTGCGGCTGTCCCTCAGCGCTGACCCCCTGACAGCGCGGCTCTTCGTCAGTACAGACCCACCGACAGTGCAACTCTCCCTCAGTACTGACCCCCCGACAGTGCGGCTCTCCCTAAGCACTGAGCCTCCAAAAGGACAGCTCTCCCTCAGCCCTGACCCTCCGACAATGCAGCTCTCCCTCAGCACTGACCCTCCGACAGTGCGGCTCTCCCTCAGTCCTGACCATCCGACAGTGCGGCTCTCCCTCAGCACTGACCCTCCCACAGTGTGGCTCTCCCTCAGCACTGACCCTCCAACAGTGCAGCTCTCCCTCAGTACTGACCTCCGACAGTGCGGCTCTCCCTCAGTACTGACCCTAAAACAGTGCAGCTCTCCCTCAGCAACACTCTCCGACAGTGCAGCTCTCCCTCAGCACTGACCCTCCGACAGTGCGGCTCTCCCTCAGCACTGACCCTCCGACAGGACAGCTCTCCCTCAGCACTGAACATTCGACAGTACGGCTCTCCCTCAGCACTGACGCTCCGACAGTGCGGCTCTCCCTCAGCACTGACCCTCCGACAGTGCAGCTCTCCCTCAGCACTGAACCTTCGACAGTGCGGCTCTCCCTCAGCACTAACCCTCCGACTGTGCGGCTCTCCCTCACTAATGACCCTCCGACAGTGCGGCTCTCCCTCAGAACTGACCCTCTGACAAAGCGGCGCTCCCTCAGCACTGACCCTCCGACAGTCCGGCTCTCCCTCAGTACTGACCCTCCGACAGTGCGGCACTCCCTCAGTACTGACCCTCCGACAGTGCGGCTCTCCCTCAGTACAGACACTCCGACAGTGCGGCTCACCCTCAGTACTGACCCTCTGACAGTGTGGCTCTCGCTCAACACTGACCCTCCCACAGTGCGGCTCACCCTCAGTACTGACCCTCCCACAGGGCTGGTCTCCCTCAGTACTGACCCTCCGAAAGTGCGGCTCCCCTCAGTGCTGACCATCCGACAGTGCGGCTCTCCCTCAGTACTGACCCTCCCACAGTGCTGGTCTCCCTCAGTACTGACCCTCCGAAAGTGCGGCTCCCCTCAGTGCTGACCATCCGACAGTGCGGCTCTCCCTCAGTACTGACCCTCCGACAGTGCGGCTCTCCCTTAGTACTGATCCTCCGACAGTGCGGCTCTCCCTCAGCACTGACCATCCGACAGTGCGGCTCTCCCTCAGCACTGACCCTCCCACAGTGCGGCTCTCCCTCAGCACTGACCCTCCGACAGTGCGGCTCTCCCTCAGCACTGACCCTCCGACAGTGCAGCTCTCCCTCAGCACTGACCCTCTGACAGTGCGGCTCTCCCTCAGCACTGACCCTCCGACAGTGCGGCTCTCCCTCAGCACTGACCCTTCTACAGTGCGGCTGTCCCTCAGCACTGACCCTTCGACAGTGCGGCTATCCCTCAGCACTGACCCTCCGACAGTGCGGCTCTCCCTCAGCACTGACCCTCCGACAGTGCAGCTCTCCCTCAGTACTGACCCTCCGACAGTGCGGCTCTCCCTCAGCGCTGACCCTCCGACAGTGCAGCTCTCCCTCAGTACTGACCCTCCGACAGTGCGGCTCTCCCTCAGCACTGACCCTCCGACAGTGCAGCTCTCCCTCAGTACTGACCCTCCGACAGTGCGGCTATCCCTCAGCACTGACCCTCCGACAGTGCGGCTCTCCCTCAGCACTGACCCTCCGACAGTGCGGCTCTCCCTCAGCATTGACCCTCCGACAGTGCAGCTCTCCCTCAGCACTGACCCTCCGACAGTGCGGCTGTCCCTCAGCACTGACCCTCTGACAGTGCGGCTCTCCCTCAGTACTGACCCTCCGACAGTGCGGCTCTCCCTCAGCACTGACCCTCCGACAGTGCGGATCCCCCTCAGCACTGACCCTCCAACAGTGCGGCGCTCCCTCAGCACTGACCCTCCGACAGTGAGGCTCTCCCTCAGCACTGACCCTCCGACAGTGCGGCTCTCCCTCAACACTGACCCTCTGGCAGTGCGACGCTCCCTCAGCACTGAACCTCCCACAGGGCAGCTCTCCCTCAGCCCTGACCCTCCGACAGTGCGGCTCTCCCTCAGTACTGACCATCCGACAGTGCGGCTCTCCCTCAGTACTGACCCTCCGAAAGTGCGGCTCTCCCTCAGCACTGACCCTCTGACAGTGCGGCTCTACCTCAGTACTGACCCTCTGACAGTGCGGCGCTCCCTCAGCACTGACCCTCTGACAGTGCGGCTCTACCTCAGTACTGACCCTCCGACTGTGCGGCGCTCCCTCAGTACTGAAACTCCGACAGTGTGGCACTCCCTCAGTACTGACCATCCGACAGTAGGGGTCTCGCTCAGTTCTGAGCATGCGACAGTGCAGATCTCCCTCAGCACTGACCCTCCGACAGTGCGGCTCTCCCTCAGCACTGACCCTCCGACAGTGCGGCTCTCCCTCAGCACTGATCCTCCGACAGTGCGGCTCTCCCTCAGTACTGACCCTCAGACAGTGCGGCTCTCCCTCAGTACTGACCCTCCGACAGTGCGGCTCTCCCTCAGTTCTGACCCTCCGACAGTGCGGCTCTCCCTCAGCACTGACCCTCCGACAGTGCGGCTCTCCCTCAGCACTGACCCTCCGACAGTGCGGCTCTCCCTCAGCACTGACCCTCAGACACTGTGGCGCTCCCTCACTACTGAAAATCCAATACTGTGGCTCTCCCTCAGCAATGACCCTCGGATAGAGCGGCTCTCCCTCAGCACTGACCCTCCGACAGTGCGGCTCTCCCTCATTAATGACCCTCCGACAGTGCGGCTCTCCCTCAGCACTGACCCTCCGACAGTGCGGCTCTCCCTCATTACTGACCCTCCAACAGTGTGGCGGTACCTCAGCAGTTGCACTCCGACAGTGCGGCTCTCCCTCAGCACTGACCCTCCGACAGTGTGGCTCTCCCTCAGCACTGACCCTCCGACAGTGCGGCTCTCCCTCAGCACTGACCTTCCGACAGTGTGTCTCTCCCTCAATACTAACCCTCCGACAGCGCGGCGCTCCCTCAGTACTGACCCTCCGACAGTGCGGCTCTCCCTCAGCACTGACCCTCCGACAGTGCGGCTCTCCCTCAGCACTGACCCTCCGACAGTGTGGCTCTCCCTCAGCTCTGACCCTCCGACATTGCGGCTCTCCCTCAGCACTGACCTTCCGACAGTGTGTCTCTCCCTCAATACTAACCCTCCGACAGTGCGGCGCTCCCTCAGTACTGACCCTCCGACAGTGCAGCTCTCCATCAGTACTGACCCTCCGACACTGCGGCTCTCACTCAGCACTGACCCTCCGACAGTGCGGCTCTCCCTCAGTACTGACCCTCCGACACTGCGGCTCTCACTCAGCACTGACCCTCCGACAGTGCGGCTCACCCTCAACACTGACCCTCCGACAGTGCGGCTCTCACTCAGCGCTGACCCTCGAACAGTGTGGCTCTCCCTCGAGCACTGACCGTCCGACAGTGTGGCTCTCCCTCAGTACTGATCCTCCGACAGTTCAGCTCCCCCCCAGCACTGACCCTCCGACAGAACGGCTCTCCCTCAGCACTGACCCTCCTACAGGACAGCCCGCCCTCAGCACTGACCCTCCGACAGGCCGCTGCTCCCTCAGCACAGACCCTCTGACAGTGTGGATCTGCATCAGCACTGACACTCAGACAGGCTAGCTCTCCCTCAGCACTGACCCTCCGACAGTGCGGCTCTCCATCAGCACTGACCCTCCGACAGGGCGCTGCTCCCTCAGCAGTGACCCTCGAACAGTGTGGCTCTCCCTCAGCACTGACCCTCTGACAGTGCGGCCCTGCCTCAGCACTGACCCTCCGACAGCGCGGCTCTCCCTCAGTACTGACCCTCCGGCAGTGCGGCTCTCCCTCAGCACTGACCCTCCGACAGTGCGGCTCTCCGTCAGTACTGACCCTCCGACAGTGCAGCGCTCCCTCAGCAGTGACCCTCCGACAGTGCGGCGCTCCCTCAGCAGTGACCCTCCGACAATGCGGCCCTCCCTCAGTACTGACCCTCTGACAGTGCGTCTCTCCCTCAGCACTGACCCTCCGACAGTGCGGCTCTCCCTCAGGTCTGACCCTCTGACAGTGCGGCTCTCCCTCAGTACTGAACCTCCGACAGTGCAGCGCTCCCTCAGTACAGACCCTCTGACAGTGCGGCTCTCCCTCGGCACTAACCCTCCAACAGTGCGGCTCTCCCTCAGCACTGACCCTCCGACAGTGCGGCACTCCCTCAGCATTGAACCTCCGACACTGCGGCTCTACCTCAGCACTGACCCTCCGACAGTGCGGCTCTCCCTCAGCACTGACCCTCCGACAGTGAGGCTGTCCCTCAGCACTGACCCTCCGACAGTGCGGCTCTCCCTCAGGTCTCACCATCCGACAGTGCGGCTCTCCCTCAGTACTGACCCTCCGACAGTGCGGCTCTCCCTCAGTACTGACCCTTCGACAGTGCGGCTCTCCCTCAGCACTGACCCTCCGACAGTGCGGCTCTCCCTCAGCACTGACCCTCCGACAGGACAGCTCTCCCTCAGCACTGACCCTCCAACAGTGCGGCTCTCCCTCAATACTGACCCTCCGACAGTGCGGCTCTCCCTCAGCATTGACCCTCCGACAGTGCGGCTCTCCCTCAGCACTGACCCTCTGACAGTGCGGCGCTCCCTCAGCACTGACCCTCCGACAGTGCTGCACTCCCTCAGCACTGACCCTCCAACAGTGCGGCTCTCTCTCAGCACTGACCCTTCGACAGTGCGGATCTCCCTCAGTACTGACCCCCCGTCAGTGCGGCTCTCCCTCAGTACTGACCCTCCGACTGTGCGGCTCTCCCTCAGTACTGAACCTCCGACACTGCAGCGCTCCCTCAGCAGTGACCCTCAGACAGTGCGGCGCTCCCTCAGTACTGACCCTCCGACAGTGCGGCTCTCCCTCAGCACTGACCCTCCGACAGTGCGGCTCTCCCTCAGCACTGACCCTCCGACAGTGCGGCTCTCCCTCAGCACTGACCCTCCGACAGTGCGGCTCTCCCTCAGCACTGACCCTCCGACAGTGCGGCTCTCCCTCAGCACTGACCCTCCGACAGTGCGGCTCTCCCTCAGCACTGACCCTCTGACAGTGCGGCGCTCCCACAGCACTGACCCTCTGACAGTGCGGCTCTCCCTCAGCACTGACCCTCCGACAGTGCAGCGTTCCCTCAGGACTGACCCTCCGACAGTGCGGCTCTCCCTCAGTACTGACCCTCCAACAGTGCGGCACTCCCTCAGTACTGACCCTCCGACAGTGCAGCGCTCCCTCAGCACTGACCCTCCCACAGTGCAGCGCTCCCTCAGTACTGACCCCCCATCAGTGCGGCTCTCCCTCAGTACTGACCCTCCGACAGTGCTGCTCTCCCTCAACACTGACCCTCCGACAGTGCGGCTCTCCCTCAGTACTGACCCTCCGACAGTGCGGCTCTCCCTCAGCACTGACCCTCCGACAGTGCGGCTCTCCCTCAGCACTGACCCTCCGACAGTGCGGCTCTCCCTCAGCACTGACCCTACGACAGTGCGGCTCCTCCTAAGCACTGACCCTTCTACAGTGCGGCTCTCCCTCAGCACTGACCCTTCGACAGTGCGGCTATCCCTCAGCACTGACCCTCCGACAGTGCGGCTCTCCCTCAGCACTGACCCTCCGACAGTGCAGCTCTCCCTCAGTACTGACCCTCCGACAGTGCGGCTCTCCCTCAGCACTGACCCTCCGACAGTGCGGCTCTCCCTCAGTACTGACCCTCCGACAGTGCGGCTCTCCCTCAGCACTGACCCTCCGACAGTGCAGCTCTCCCTCAGCACTGACCCTCCGACAGTGCGGCTGTCCCTCAGCACTGACCCTCTGACAGTGCGGCTCTCCCTCAACACTGACCCTCTGGCAGTGCGACGCTCCCTCAGCACTGAACCTCCCACAGGGCAGCTCTCCCTCAGCCCTGACCCTCCGACAGTGCGGCTCTCCCTCAGTACTGACCATCCGACAGTGCGGCTCTCCCTCAGTTCTGACCCTCCGAAAGTGCGGCTCTCCCTCAGCACTGACCCTCTGACAGTGCGGCTCTACCTCAGTACTGACCCTCTGACAGTGCGGCGCTCCCTCAGCACTGACCCTCTGACAGTGCGGCTCTACCTCAGTACTGACCCTCCGACTGTGCGGCGCTCCCTCAGTACTGAAACTCCGACAGTGTGGCACTCCCTCAGTACTGACCATCCGACAGTAGGGGTCTCGCTCAGTTCTGAGCATGCGACAGTGCAGATCTCCCTCTGCACTGACCCTCCGACAGTGCGGCTCTCCCTCAGTACTGACACTCCGACATGCAGCTCCCCCTCAGCACTGACCCTCCGAGAGTGCGGCAATCCATCACTACTGCCCCTCCGACAGTGCGGCTCTCCCTCAGTACTGACCCTCTGACAGTGCGGCTCTCCCTCAGCACTGACCCTCCGACAGTGCGGCTCTCCCTCAGAACTCACCCTCCAACAGTGCGTCTCTCCCTCAGCACTGACCCTTCGACAGTGCGGCTATCCCTCAGTACTGACCCACCGGCAGTGCGGCTCTCCCTCAGCACTGACACCCCGACAGTGCGGCTCTGCCTCAGCACTGACCCTCCAACAGTGCGGCTCTCCCTACGCACTGACCCTCCGACATAGCGGCTCTCCCTCAGCACTGACCCTCCGACAGTGCGGCTGTCCCTCAGCACTGACCCTCCGACAGTGCGGCTTTCCCTCAGTACTGACCCTCCAACAGTGCGGCTGTCCCTCAGCGCTGACCCCCTGACAGCACGGCTCTTCCTCAGTACAGACCCACCGACAGTGCGGCTCTCCCTAAGCACTGAGCCTCCAAAAGGACAGCTCTCCCTCAGCCCTGACCCTCCGACAATGCAGCTCTCCCTCAGCACTGACCCTCCGACTGGACAGCTCTCCCTCAGTCCTGACCATCCTACAGTGCAGCTCTCCCTCAGCACTGACCCTCCCACAGTGTGGCTCACCCTCAGTACTGACCCTCAGACAGTGCAGCTCTCCCTCAGTACTGACCCTCCGACAGTGCGGCTCTCCCTCAGTACTGACCCTCAGACAGTGCAGCTCTCCCTCAGCACTGACTCTCCGACAGTGCAGCTCTCCCTCAGCACTGACCCTCCGACAGTGCGGCGCTCCCTCAGCACTGACCCTCTGACAGTGCGGCTCTACCTCAGTACTGACCCTCCGACTGTGCGGCGCTCCCTCCGTACTGAAACTCCGACAGTGTGGCACTCCCTCAGTACTGACCATCCGACAGTACGGGTCTCGCTCAGTTCTGAGCATGCGACAGTGCAGATCTCCCTCAGCACTGACCCTCCGACAGTGCGGCTCTCCCTCAGTACTGACACTCCGACATGCAGCTCCCCCTCAGCACTGACCCTCCGAGAGTGCGGCAATCCATCACTACTGCCCCTCCGACAGTGCGGCTCTCCCTCAGTACTGACCCTCTGACAGTGCAGCTCTCCCTCAGCACTGACCCTCCGACAGTGCGGCTCTCCCTCAGAACTCACCCTCCAACAGTGCGTCTCTCCCTCAGCACTGACCCTTCGACAGTGCGGCTATCCCTCAGTACTGACCCACCGGCAGTGCGGCTCTCCCTCAGCACTGACACCCCGACAGTGCGGCTCTGCCTCAGCACTGACCCTCCAACAGTGCGGCTCTCCCTACGCACTGACCCTCCGACATAGCGGCTCTCCCTCAGCACTGACCCTCCGACAGTGCGGCTGTCCCTCAGCACTGACCCTCCGACAGTGCGGCTTTCCCTCAGTACTGACCCTCCAACAGTGCGGCTGTCCCTCAGCGCTGACCCCCTGACAGCACGGCTCTTCCTCAGTACAGACCCACCGACAGTGCGGCTCTCCCTAAGCACTGAGCCTCCAAAAGGACAGCTCTCCCTCAGCCCTGACCCTCCGACAATGCAGCTCTCCCTCAGCACTGACCCTCCGACTGGACAGCTCTCCCTCAGTCCTGACCATCCTACAGTGCGGCTCTCCCTCAGCACTGACCCTCCCACAGTGTGGCTCACCCTCAGTACTGACCCTCAGACAGTGCAGCTCTCCCTCAGTACTGACCCTCCGACAGTGCGGCTCTCCCTCAGTACTGACCCTCAGACAGTGCAGCTCTCCCTCAGCACTGACTCTCCGACAGTGCAGCTCTCCCTCAGCACTGACCCTCCGACAGTGCGGCTCTCCCTCAGCACTGACCATCCGACAGTGCGGCTCTCCCTCAGCGCTGACCCTCCGACAGGACAGCTCTCCCTCAGCACTGAACATTCGACAGTACGGCTCTCCCTCAGCACTGACCCTCCGACAGTGCGGCTCTCCCTCAGCACTGACGCTCCGACAGTGCGGCTCTCCCTCAGCACTGACTCTCCGACAGTGCAGCTCTCCCTCAGTACTGACCCTCCGACAGGACAGCACTCCCTCAGCACTGAACCTTCGACAGTGCGGCTCTCCCTCACTAATGACCCTCCGACAGTGTGGCTCTCCCTCAGAACTGACCCTCTGACAAAGCGGCTCTCCCTCAGTACTGACCCTCCGACAGTGCGGCTCTCCCTCAGTACTGACCCTCTGACAGTGTGGCTCTCGCTCAACACTGACCCTCCCACAGTGCGGCTCACCCTCAGTACTGACCCTCCCACAGGGCTGGTCTCCCTCAGTACTGACCCTCCGAAAGTGCGGCTCCCCTCAGCACTGACCATCCGACAGTGCGGCTCTCCCTCAGTACTGACCCTCCCACAGTGCTGGTCTCCCTCAGTACTGACCCTCCGAAAGTGCGGCTCCCCTCAGTGCTGACCATCTGACAGTGCGGCTCTCCCTCAGCACTGACCCTCCGACAGTGCGGCTCTCCCTCAGCACTGACCCTCCGACAGTGCGGCTCTCCCTCAGCACTGACCCTCCCACAGTGCGGCTCTCCCTCAGCACTGACCCTCCGAAAGTGCGGCTCTCCCTCAGCACTGACCCTCCGAGAGTGCAGCTCTCCCTCAGCACTGACCCTCTGACAGTGCGGCTCTCCCTCAGCACTGACCCTCCGACAGTGCGGCTCTCCCTCAGCACTGACACTCCGACAGTGCGGCTCTCCCTCAGTACTGACCATCCGACAGTGCGGCTGTCCCTCAGCACTGACCATCCGACAGTGCGGCACTCCCTCAGTAGTGACCCTCCGACAGGACAGCTCTCCCTCAGACCTGACCCTCCGACAGCGCGGCTCTCCCTCAGCATTGACCCTCCGACAGTGCGGCTGTCCCTCAGCACTGACCCTCCGACAGTGCGGCTCTCCCTAGGCACTGACCCTCCGACAGTGCGGCTCTCCCTCAGCACTGACCCTCCGACAGTGCGGCTCTCCCTCAGCACTGATCCTCCGACAGTGCGGCTCTCCCTCAGTACTGACCCTCAGACAGTGCGGCTCTCCCTCAGTACTGACCCTCCGACAGTGCGGCTCTCCCTCAGTTCTGACCCTCCGACAGTGCGGCTCTCCCTCAGCACTGACCCTCCGACAGTGCGGCTCTCCCTCAGCACTGACCCTCCGACAGTGCGGCTCTCCCTCAGCACTGACCCTCACACACTGTGGCGCTCCCTCACTACTGAAAATCCAATACTGTGGCTCTCCCTCAGCAATGACCCTCGGATAGAGCGGCTCTCCCTCAGCACTGACCCTCCGACAGTGCGGCTCTCCCTCATTAATGACCCTCCGACAGTGCGGCTCTCCCTCATTGCTGACCCTCCGACAGTGCGGCTCTCCCTCATTACTGACCCTCCAACAGTGTGGCGGTACCTCAGCAGTTGCACTCCGACAGTGCGGCTCTCCCTCAGCACTGACCCTCCGACAGTGTGGCTCTCCCTCAGCACTGACCCTCCGAAAGTGCGGCTCTCCCTCAGCACTGACCTTCCGACAGTGTGTCTCTCCCTCAATACTAACCCTCCGACAGCGCGGCGCTCCCTCAGTACTGACCCTCCGACAGTGCGGCTCTCCCTCAGCACTGACCCTCCGACAGTGCGGCTCTCCCTCAGCACTGACCCTCCGACAGTGTGGCTCTCCCTCAGCTCTGACCCTCCGACAGTGCGGCTCTCCCTCAGCACTGACCTTCCGACAGTGTGTCTCTCCCTCAATACTAACCCTCCGACAGTGCGGCGCTCCCTCAGTACTGACCCTCCGACAGTGCAGCTCTCCATCAGTACTGACCCTCCGACACTGCGGCTCTCACTCAGCACTGACCCTCCGACAGTGCGGCTCTCCCTCAGTACTGACCCTCCGACACTGCAGCTCTCACTCAGCACTGACCCTCCGACAGTGCGGCTCACCCTCAACACTGGCCCTCCGACAGTGCGGCTCTCACTCAGCGCTGACCCTCGAACAGTGTGGCTCTCCCTCGAGCACTGACCGTCCGACAGTGTGGCTCTCCCTCAGTACTGATCCTCCGACAGTTCAGCTCCCCCCCAGCACTGACCCTCCGACAGAACGGCTCTCCCTCAGCACTGACCCTCCTACAGGACAGCCCGCCCTCAGCACTGACCCTCCGACAGGCCGCTGCTCCCTCAGCACTGACCCTCTGACAGTGTGGATCTGCATCAGCACTGACACTCAGACAGGCTAGCTCTCCCTCAGCACTGACCCTCCGACAGTGCGGCTCTCCCTCAGAACTGACCCTCCGACAGTGCGGCGCTCCGTCAGCAGTGACCCTCCAACAGTGCGGCTCTCCCTCAGTACTGACCCTCCGAAAGTGCAGCTCTCCATCAGCACTGACCCTCCGACAGGGCGCTGCTCCCTCAGCAGTGACCCTCGAACAGTGTGGCTCTCCCTCAGCACTGACACTCTGACAGTGCGTCCCTGCCTCAGCACTGACCCTCCGACAGCGCGGCTCTCCCTCAGTACTGACCCTCCGGCAGTGCGGCTCTCCCTCAGCACTGACCCTCCGACAGTGCGGCTCTCCGTCAGTACTGACCCTCCGACAGTGCAGCGCTCCCTCAGCAGTGACCCTCCGACAGTGCGGCGCTCCCTCAGCAGTGACCCTCCGACAATGCGGCCCTCCCTCAGTACTGACCCTCTGACAGTGCGTCTCTCCCTCAGCACTGACCCTCCGACAGTGCGGCTCTCCCTCAGGTCTGACCCTCTGACAGTGCGGCTCTCCCTCAGTACTGAACCTCCGACAGTGCAGCGCTCCCTCAGTACAGACCCTCTGACAGTGCGGCTCTCCCTCGGCACTAACCCTCCAACAGTGCGGCTCTCCCTCAGCACTGACCCTCCGACAGTGCGGCACTCCCTCAGCATTGAACCTCCGACACTGCGGCTCTACCTCAGCACTGACCCTCCGACAGTGCGGCTCTCCCTCAGCACTGACCCTCCGACAGTGAGGCTGTCCCTCAGCACTGACCCTCCGACAGTGCGGCTCTCCCTCAGTTCTCACCATCCGACAGTGCGGCTCTCCCTCAGTACTGACCCTCCGACAGTGCGGCTCTCCCTCAGTACTGACCCTTCGACAGTGCAGCTCTCCCTCAGCACTGACCCTCCGACAGGACAGCTCTCCCTCAGCACTGACCCTCCAACAGTGCGGCTCTCCCTCAATACTGACCCTCCGACAGTGCGGCTCTCCCTCAGCATTGACCCTCCGACAGTGCGGCTCTCCCTCAGCACTGACCCTCTGACAGTGCGGCGCTCCCTCAGCACTGACCCTCCGACAGTGCTGCACTCCCTCAGCACTGACCCTCCAACAGTGCGGCTCTCTCTCAGCACTGACCCTTCGACAGTGCGGATCTCCCTCAGTACTGACCCTCCGACTGTGCGGCTCTCCCTCAGTACTGAACCTCCGACAGTGCGGCGCTCCCTCAGTACTGACCCTCCGACAGTGCGGCCCTCCCTCAGCACTGACCCTCCGACAGTGCGGCTCTCCCTCAGCACTGACCCTCCGACAGTGCGGCTCTCCCTCAGCACTGACCCTCCGACAGTGCGGCTCTCCCTCAGCACTGACCCTCCGACAGTGCGGCTCTCCCTCAGCACTGACCCTCCGACAGTGCGGCTCTCCCTCAGCACTGACCCTCTGACAGTGCGGCGCTCCCACAGCACTGACCGTCCCACAGTGCGGCTCTCCCTCAGCACTGACCCTCCGACAGTGGGGCTCTCCCTCAGCACTGACCCTCCGACAGTGCGGCTCTCCCTCAGCACTGACCCTCCGACAGTGCGGCTCTCCCTCAGCACTGACCCTCTGACAGTGCGGCGCTCCCACAGCACTGACCCTCTGACAGTGCGGCTCTCCCTCAGCACTGACCCTCCGACAGTGCAGCGTTCCCACAGGACTGACCCTCCGACAGTGCGGCTCTCCCTCAGTACTGACCCTCCAACAGTGCGGCTCTCTCTCAGCACTGACCCTCCGACAGTGCGTCTCTCCCTCAGTACTGACCCTCCGACAGTGCGGCTCTCCCTCAGCACTGACCCTTCGACAGTGCGGCCCTCCCTCAGTACTGACCCCCCATCAGTGCGGCTCTCCCTCAGTACTGACACTCCGACAGTGCTGCTCTCCCTCAACACTGACCCTCCGACAGTGCGGCTCTCCCTCAGTACTGACCCTCCGACAGTGCTGCTCTCCCTCAACACTGACCCTCCGACAGTGCGGCTCTCCCTCAGTACTGACCCTCCGACAGTGCGGCTCTCCCTCAGTACTGACCCTCCGACAGTGCGGCTCTCCCTCAACAGTGACCCTCCCACAGTGCGGCTCTCTCTCAGCACTGACCCTCCGACAGTGCGTCTCTCCCTCAGCACTGACCCTCCGACAGTGCGGCTCTCCCTCAGTACTGACCCTCCGACTGTGCGGCGCTCCTTCAGGACTGACCCACCGACAGTGCGGCTCTCCCTCAGCATTGACCCACCGACAGTGCGGCTCTCCCTCAGTACAGACCCACCGACAGTGCAGCTCTCCCTCAGCACTGACTCTCCGACGATGCTGCTCTCCCTCAGTACTGACCCTCCGACAGTGCGGCTCTCCCTCAGCACTGACCCTCCGACAGTGCGGCACTCCCTCTGAACTGACCTTCTGACAAAGCGGCGCTCCCTCAGCACTGAGCCTCCGACAGTGCAGTATTCCCTCAGTACTGACCCTCCAACAGTGCGGCTCTCCCTCAGTACTGACCCTCCGACAGTGCGGCTCTCCATCAGCACTGACCATCCGACAGTGCGGCTCTCCCTCAGCACTGACCCTTCGACCGTGCGGCTCTCCCTCAGCACTGAACCTCCGACAGTGCGGCTCTCCCTCAGTACTGACCCTCCGACAGTGCGGCTCTCCCTCAGTACTGACCATCCGACGATGCTGCTCTCCCTCAGTACTGACCCTCCGACAGTGCGGCAATCCCTCTGAACTGACCCTCTGACAAAGCGGCGCTGCCTCAGCACTGACCCTTCGACAGTGCGGCTCTCCCTCAGTACAGACACTCCGACAGTGCGGCTCACCCTCAGTACTGACCCTCCGACAGTGCAGCTCTCCCTCAGAACTGACCCTCCGACAGTGAAGCATTCCCTCAGTACTGACCCTCTGAAAGTTTGGCTCTCCTTCAGCACTGACCCTCCAACAGTGCAGCTCTCCGTCAGTACTGACCCTCCGACAGTGCGGCTCCCCTCAGTACTGACCCTCCGACAGTGCGGCTCTACCTCAGTACTGACCCACTGACAGTGCGGCTCTCCCTTAGTACTGACACTCCGACAGTGCGGTTCTCCCTCAGTACTGACCCTCTGACAGTGCCGCTCTACCTCAGTACTGACCCTCTGACAGTGCGGCTCTCCCTTAGTACTGACACTCCGACAGTGCGTCTCTCCCTCAGCACTGACTCTCCGACATTGCGGCTCTCCCTCAGCACTGACCCTCCGACAGTGCGGCTCTCCCTCAGTACTGACCCTCCGACAGTGCGGCTCTCCCTCAGCACTGACCGTCCCACGGTGCGGCTCTCCCTCAGCACTGACCCTTAGACAGTGCGGCTCTCCCTCAGTACGGACCCTCTGACAGTGCAGGTCTCCCCCAGCACTGATCCTCCGACAGTGCGCCTTCCCTCAGTACTGACCCTCCAACAGTGCGGCTCTCCCTCAGCACTGACCATCCAACAGTGCAGCTATCCCTCAGCACTGACCCTCCGACAGTGCAGCTCTCCCAGAGCACTGATCCTCTGACAGTGCGGCTCTCCCTCAGCACTGACCCTCCGACAGTGCGGCTATCCCTCAGCACTGACCCTCCGACAGTACAGCTCTCCCTCAGCAGTACCCTCCGACAGTGCGGCTCTCCCTCAGCACTGACCCTCCCACAGTGCGGCGCTCCCTCAGCACTGACCCTCCCATAGTGCGGCTCTCCCTCATCTCTGACCCTCCAACAGTGCGGCTCTCCCTCAGTACTGACCCTCCAGCAGTGCGGCTCTCCCTCAGCAATGACCCTCCGACAGTGCGGCTCTCCCTCAGTACTGACCCTCTGACAGTGCGGGGCTCCCCCAGAACTGATCCTCCGACAGTGCGCCTTCCCGCAGTACTGACCCTCCGACAGTGCGGCTCTCCCTCAGCACTGACCGTCCCACGGTGCGGCTCTCCCTCAGCACTGATCCTCCGACAGTGCGGCTCTCCCTCAGCACTGACCATCCAACAGTGCAGCTCTCCCAGAGCACTGACGCTTCGACAGTGCGGCTCTCCCTCAGCACTGACCCTTCGACAGTGCAGCTCTCCCTCAGCACTGACCCTCCGACAGTGCGGCTCTCCCTCAGCACTGACCCTCCGACAGTGCAGCTCTCCCTCAGCACTGACCCACCGACAGTGCGGCTCTCCCTCAGCACTGACCCTCTGGCACTGCGGCGCTCCCTCAGCACTGACCCTCCCACAGTGCGGCTCTCCCTCATCTCTGACCCTCCGACAGTGCGGCAATCCCTCTGAACTGACCCTCTGACAAAGCGGCGCTCCCTCAGCACTGACCCTTCGACAGTGCGGCTCTCCCTCAGTACTGACTCTCCAACAGTGCAGCTCTCCCTCAGAACTGACCCTCCGACAGTGCAGCTCTCCCTCAGCACTGACCCTCCAACAGTGCAGCTCTCCGTCAGTACTGACCCTCCGACAGTGTGGCTCCCCTCAGTGCTGACCCTTTGACAGTGCGGCTCTCCCTCAGTACTGACCCTCTGACAGTGCGGCTCTACCTCAGTATTGACCCTCTGACAGTGCGGCTCTCCCTTAGTACTGACACTCGGACAGTGTGGCTCTCCCTCAGCACCGACTCTCCGACATTGCGGCACTCCCTCAGCACTGACCCTCCGACAGTGCGGCTCTCCCTCAGTACTGACCCTCCGACAGTGCGGCTCTCCCTCAGCACTGACCGTCCCACGATGCGGCTCTCCCTCAGCAGTGACCCTTAGACAGTGCGGCTCTCCCTCAGTACGGACCCTCTGACAGTGCAGGTCTCCCCCAGCACTGATCCTCCGACAGTGCGCCTTCCCTCAGTACTGACCCTCCGACAGTGCGGCTCTCCCTCAGCACTGACCATCCAACAGTGCAGCTATCCCTCAGCACTGACCCTTCGACAGTGCGGCTATCCCTCAGCACTGACCCTCCGACAGTGCAGCTCTCCCACAGCAGTGACCCTCCGACAGTGCGGCTCTCCCTCAGACTGACCCTCTGGCAGTGCGGCGCTCCCTCAGCGCTGACCCTCCGACAGTGCGGCTCTCCCTCAGCAATGACCCTCCCACAGTGCGGCTCTCCCTCATCTCTGACCCTCCGACAGTGCGGCTCTCCCTTAGTACTGACCCTCCAGCAGTGCGGCTCTCCCTCAGCATTAACCCTCCCACAGTGCGGCTCTCCCTCAGCAATGACCCTCCGACAGTGCGGCTCTCCCTCAGCACTGACCCTTAGACAGTGCGGCTCTCCCTCAGTACTGACCCTCTGACAGTGCGGGACTCCCCCAGCACTGATCCTCCGACAGTGCGCCTTCCCGCAGTACTGACCCTCCGACAGTGATGCTCTCCCTCAGCACTGACCGTCCCACGATGCGGCTCTCCCTCAGCACTGACCCTTAGACAATGCGGCTCTCCCTCAGTACGGACCCTCTGACAGTGCAGGTCTCCCCCAGCACTGATCCTCCGACAGTGCGCCTTCCCTCAGTACTGACACTCCGACAGTGCGGCTCTCCCTCAGCACTGACCATCCAACAGTGCAGCTATCCCTCAGCACTGACCCTCCGACAGTGCAGCTCTCCCAGAGCACTGACGCTTCGACAGTGCGGCTCTCCCTCAGCACTGACCCTTCGACAGTGCAGCTCTCCCTCAGCACTGACCCTCCGACAGTGCGGCTCTCCCTCAGCACTGACCCTCTGGCAGTGCGGCGCTCCCTCAGCACTGACCCTCCCACAGTGCGGCTCTCCCTCATCTCTGACCCTCCGACAGTGCGGCTCACCCTTAGTTCTGACCCTCCAGAAGTGCGGCTCTCCCTCAGCACTAACCCTCCCACAGTGCGGCTCTCCCTCAGCAATGACCCTCCGACACTGAGGCTCTCCCTCAGCACTGACCCTTAGACAGTGCGGCTCTCCCTCAGTACTGACCCTCTGACAGTGCGGGGCTCCCCCAGCACTGATCCTCCGACAGTGCGCCTTCCCGCAGTACTGACCCTCCGACAGTGCGGCTCTCCCTCAGCACTGACCCTCCGACAGTGCGGCGCTCCCTCAGCACTGACCCTCTGGCAGTGCGACGCTCCCTCAGCACTGACCCTCGAACAGTGCTGTGCTCCCTCAGCAATGACCCTTGAACAGTGTGGCTCTCCCTCAGCACTGACCCTCCGACAGTGCGGCTCTCCATCAGCACTGACCCTCCGACAGTGCGGCTCTCCCTCAGCACTGACCCTCCGACTGTGCGGCGCTCCCTCAGTACTGAAACTCCGACAGTGTGGCACTCCCTCAGCACTGACCCTCTGACAGTGTGGCTCTCCCTCAGAACTGACCCTCCGACTGTGCGGCTCTCCCTCAGTACTGACCCTCCGACAGTGCGGCTCTCCCTCAGCACTGACCCTCCGACAGTGCGGCTCTCCCTCAGCACTTAACCTCCGACAGTGCGGATTGCCTCAGCTCTGACCCTCCGACAGTGCGGCTCTCCCTCAGCACTGACCCTCCCACAGTGCAGATCTCCCTCAGTACTGACCCTCCGACAGTGCGGCTCTCCCTCAGCACTGATCCTTCGACAGTGCTGCTCTCCCTCAGCCCTGACCCTCCGACAGTGCAGCTCTCCCTCAGTACTGACCCTCCGACAGTGCGGCTCTCCCTCAGCACTGACCCTCCGACAGTGCGGCTCTCCCTCAGTACTGATCCTCCCACAGTGCAGCTCTCCCTCAGTACGGACCCTCCGACAGTGCGGCTCTCGCTCAGTACAGACCATCCGACAGTACGGGGCTCCCTCGGTACTGACCCTCCGACAGTGTGGCTCTCCCTCAGCACCTACCCTCCGAAAGTGCGGCTCTCACTCAGCACTGACCCTCGAACAGTGCGGCGCTCCCTCAGCAATGACCCTCGAACAATGTGGCTCTCCCTCAACACTGACCCTCCGACAGTGCGGCACTCCCTCAGCACTGACCCTCCGACTGTGCGGCTCTCCCTCAGCACTGACCCACCGACAGTGCGGCTATCCCTCATCATTGACCCACCGACAGTGCGGCTAGCCCTCATCATTGACCCACCGACAGTGCAGCTCTCCCTCTGTACTGACCCTCCGACAGTGCGGCTCTTCCTCAGCACTGACCCTCCGACAGTGCGGCTCTCCCTCAGCACTGACCCTCCGACAGTGCGGCTCTCCCAGAGCACTGACGCTTCGACAGTGCGGTTCTCCCTCAGCACTGACCCTTCGACAGTGCGGCTATCCCTCAGCACTGACCCTCCCACAGTGCAGATCTCCCTCAGTACTGAGCCTCCGACAGTGCGGCTCTCCCTCAGCACTGATCCTTCGACAGTGCCGCTCTCCCTCAGCACTGACCCTCCGACAGTGCAGCTCTCCCTCAGTACTGACCCTCCGACAGTGCGGCTCTCCCTCAGCACTGACCCACCGACAGTGCGGCTCTCCCTCAGTACTGACCCACCGACAGTGCGGCTCTCCCTCAGTACTGACCCTCCGACAGTGCGGCTCTCCCTCAGCACTGACCCTCCGACAGTGCGGCTCTCCCTCAGCACTTAACCTCCGACAGTGCGGACTGCCTCAGCTCTGACCCTCCGACAGTGCGGCTCTCCCTCAGCACTGACCCTCCGACAGTGTAGCTCTCCCTCAGCACTGACTCTCCGAAAGTGTGGCTCTCCCTCAGTACTGACCCTCCGTAAGTGCAGATCTCCCTCAGTACTGACCCTCCGACAGTGCGGCTCTCCCTCAGCACTGATCCTTCGACAGTGCCACTCTCCCTCAGCACTGACCCTCCGACAGTGCAGCTCTCCCTCAGTACTGACCATCCGACAGTGCGGCTCTCCCTCAGCACTGACCCTCCGACAGTGCGGCTCTACCTCAGCACTGACCCTCCGACAGTGCGGCTCTCCCTCAGTACTGATCCTCCCACAGTGCAGCTCTCCCTCAGTACGGACCCTCCGACAGTGCAGCTCTCCCTCAGCACTGACCCTCCGACAGTGCGGCTCTCCCTCAGTACAGAGCATCCGACAGTACGGGGCTCCCTCGGTACTGACCCTCCGACAGTGTGGCTCTCCCTCAGCACCTACCCTCCGAAAGTGCGGCTCTCACTCAGCACTGACCCTCGAACAGTGCGGCGCTCCCTCAGCAATGACCCTCGAACAGTGTGGCTCTCCCTCAGCACTGACCCTCCGACAGTGCGGCTGTCCCTCAGCACTGACCCTCCGACTGTGCGGCGCTCCCTCAGCACTGACCCACCGACAGTGCGGCTATCCCTCATCATTGACCCACCGACAGTGAGGCTCTCCCTCAGTACTGACCCACCGACAGTGCGGCTCTCCCTCAGTACTGACCCACCGACAGTGCGGCTCTCCCTCAGTACTGACCCTCCGACAGTGCGGCTCTCACTCAGTACTGACCCTCCGACAGTGCGGCTCTCCCTCAGCATTGACCCACCGACAGTCTGGCTCTCCCTCAGCACTGACCCTCCGACGATGCTGCTCTCCCTCAGTACTGACCCTTTGACAGTGCGGCACTCCCTCTGAACTGACCCTCTGACAAAGCGGCGCTCCCTCAGCACTGACCCTCCGACAGTGTGGCACCCCTCAGTGCTGACCCTTCGACAGTGCGGCTCTCCCTCAGTACTGACCCTCTGACAGTGCGGCTCTACCTCAGTACAGACCCTCCGACAGTGCAGCTCTCCCTCAGCACTGACCCTTAGACAGGGCGGCTCTCCCTCAGTACTGACCCTCTGACAGTGCGGGGCTCCCTCAGCACTGATCATCCGACAGTGCTGCTCTCCCTCAGCACTGACCCTCCGACAGTGCAGCTCTCCCTCAGCACTGACCCGTAGACAGTGCGGCTATCCCTCAGCACTGACCGTCCGTCAGTGCAGCTCTCCCTCAGCACTGACCCTCCGACAGTGCGGTTCTCCCTCAGCACTGACCCTCCGACAGTGCGGCTCTCCCTCAGCACTGACCCTCCGACAGTGAGGCTCTCCCTCAGCACTGACCCTCCGACAGAGCGGCGCGCCCTCAGCACTGACCCTCTGGCAGTGCGATGCTCCCTCAGCACTGACCCTCCGACAGTGCGGCTCTCCCTCAGCGCAGACCCTCCGACAGTGCAGCATTCCCTCAGTACTGACTCTCTGACAGTGTGGCTCTCCCTCAGCACTGACCCTCCGACAGTGCGGCTCTCCCTCAGCACTGACCCTCCGACAGTGCAGCGTTCCCTCAGGACTGACCCTCCGACAGTGCGGCACTCCCTCAGTACTGACTCTCCAACAGTGCAGCTCTCCCTCAGAACTGACCCTCCGACAGTGCGGCTCTCCCTCAGCACTGACCCTCTGACAGTGTGGCTCTCCTTCAGCACTGACCCTCCAACATTGCAGCTCTCCCTCAGCACTGACCCTCCGACAGTGCGGCTCTCCCTCAGTACTGACCCTCCCACAATGCGGCTCTCCCTCAGTACTGACCCTCCCACAATGCGGCTCTCCCTCAGCACTGACCCTCCCACAATGCGGCTCTCCCTCAGCACTGACCCTCCGACAGTGCGGCTCTCCCTCAGCACTGACCCTCCGACAGTGCGGTTCTCCCTCAGCACTGACCCTCCGACAGTGCGGCTCTCCCTCAGCACTGACCCTCCGACAGTGAGGCTCTCCCTCAGCACTGACCCTCCGACAGAGCGGCGCGCCCTCAGCACTGACCCTCTGGCAGTGCGATGCTCCCTCAGCACTGACCCTCCGACAGTGCGGCTCTCCCTCAGCGCAGACCCTCCGACAGTGCAGCATTCCCTCAGTACTGACTCTCTGACAGTGTGGCTCTCCCTCAGCACTGACCCTCCGACAGTGCGGCTCTCCCTCAGCACTGACCCTCCGACAGTGCAGCGTTCCCTCAGGACTGACCCTCCGACAGTGCGGCACTCCCTCAGTACTGACTCTCCAACAGTGCAGCTCTCCCTCAGAACTGACCCTCCGACAGTGCGGCTCTCCCTCAGCACTGACCCTCTGACAGTGTGGCTCTCCTTCAGCACTGACCCTCCAACATTGCAGCTCTCCCTCAGCACTGACCCTCCGACAGTGCGGCTCTCCCTCAGTACTGACCCTCCCACAATGCGGCTCTCCCTCAGTACTGACCCTCCCACAATGCGGCTCTCCCTCAGCACTGACCCTCCCACAATGCGGCTCTCCCTCAGCACTGACCCTCCGACAGTGCGGCTCTCCCTCAGTACTGACCCTCCGACAGTGCGGCTCTCCCTCAGCACTGACCCTCTGACAGTGCGGGGCTCCCCTACCACTGATCCTCCGACAGTGCGCCTTCCCGCAGTACTGACTCTCCGACAGTGCGGCTCTCCCTCAGCACTGACCCTCCGACAGTGCGGCGCTCCCTCAGCAATGACCCTCTGGCAGTGCGACGCTCCCTCAGCACTGACCCTCGAACAGTGCGGCGCTCCCTCAGCAATGACCCTTGAACAGTGTGGCTCTCCCTCAGCACTGACCCTCCGACAGTGCAGATCTCCCTCAGTACTGAGCCTCCGACAGTGCAGCTCTCCCTCAGTACTGACCCTCCGACAGTGCGGCTCTCCCTCAGCACTGACCCACCGACAGTGCGGCTCTCCCTCAGTACTGACCCACCGACAGTGCGGCTCTCCCTCAGTACTGACCCTCTGACAGTGCGGCTCTCCCTCAGCACTGACCCTCCGACAGTGCGGCTCTCCCTCAGCACTTAACCTCCGACAGTGCGGACTGCCTCAGCTCTGACCCTCCGACAGTGCGGCTCTCCCTCAGCACTGACCCTCCGACAGTGTAGCTCTCCCTCAGCACTGACTCTCCGAAAGTGTGGCTCTCCCTCAGTACTGACCCTCCGAAAGTGCAGATCTCCCTCAGTACTGACCCTCCGACAGTGCGGCTCTCCCTCAGCACTGATCCTTCGACAGTGCCGCTCTCCCTCAGCACTGACCCTCCGACAGTGCAGCTCTCCCTCAGTACTGACCCTCCGACAGTGCAGCTCTCCCTCAGTACTGACCCTCCGACAGTGCAGCTCTCCCTCAGTACAGAGCATCCGACAGTACGGGGCTCCCTCGGTACTGACCCTCCGACAGTGTGGCTCTCCCTCAGCACCTACCCTCCGAAAGTGCGGCTCTCACTCAGCACTGACCCTCGAACAGTGCGGCGCTCCCTCAGCAATGACCCTCGAACAGTGTGGCTCTCCCTCAGCACTGACCCTCCGACAGTGCGGCTGTCCCTCAGCACTGACCCTCCGACTGTGCGGCGCTCCCTCAGCACTGACCCACCGACAGTGCGGCTATCCCTCATCATTGACCCACCGACAGTGAGGCTCTCCCTCAGTACTGACCCACCGACAGTGCGGCTCTCCCTCAGTACTGACCCACCGACAGTGCGGCTCTCCCTCAGTACTGACCCTCCGACAGTGCGGCTCTCACTCAGTACTGACCCTCCGACAGTGCGGCTCTCCCTCAGCATTGACCCACCGACAGTCTGGCTCTCCCTCAGCACTGACCCTCCGACGATGCTGCTCTCCCTCAGTACTGACCCTCCGACAGTGCGGCACTCCCTCTGAACTGACCCTCTGACAAAGCGGCGCTCCCTCAGCACTGACCCTCCGACAGTGTGGCACCCCTCAGTGCTGACCCTTCGACAGTGCGGCTCTCCCTCAGTACTGACCCTCTGACAGTGCGGCTCTACCTCAGTACAGACCCTCCGACAGTGCAGCACTCCCTCAGCACTGACCCTTAGACAGGGCGGCTCTCCCTCAGTACTGACCCTCTGACAGTGCGGGGCTCCCTCAGCACTGATCATCCGACAGTGCGGCTCTCCCTCAGTACTGACTCTCCAACAGTGCAGCTCTCCCTCAGAACTGACCCTCCGACAGTGCGGCAATCCCTCTGAACTGACCCTCTGACAAAGCGGCGCTCCCTCCGCACTGACCCTTCGACAGTGCGGCTCTCCCTCAGTACTGACTCTCCAACAGTGCAGCTCTCCCTCAGAACTGACCCTCCGACAGTGCAGCTCTCCCTCAGCACCGACCCTCTGAAAGTGTGGCTCTCCTTCAGCACTGACCCTCCAACAGTGCAGCTCTCCCTCAGCACTGATCCTCCGACAGTGCGGCTCTCCCTCAGTACTGACCCTCCGACAGTGTGGCTCCCCTCAGTTCTGACCCTTTGACAGTGCGGTTCTCCCTCAGTACTGACCCTCTGACAGTGCGGCTCTACCTCAGTACTGACCCTCTGACAGTGCGGCTCTCCCTTAGTACTGACACTCCGACAGTGCGGCACTCCCTCAGCACCGACTCTCCGACATTGCGGCACTCCCTCAGCAGTGACCCTCCGACAGTGCGGCTCTCCCTCAGTACTGACCCTCCGACAGTGCGGCTCTCCCTCAGCACTGACCGTCCCACGATGCGGCTCTCCCTCAGCAGTGACCCTTAGACAGTGCGGCTCTCCCTCAGTACGGACCCTCTGACAGTGCGGCTCTCCCTCAGTACGGACCCTCCGACAGTGCGGCTCTCCCTCAGTACTGACTCTCTGACAGTGTGGCTCTCCCTCAGCACTGACCCTCCGACAGTGCGGCTCTCCCTCAGTACTGACTCTCCAACAGTGCAGCTCTCCCTCAGAACTGACCCTCCGAGAGTGCAGCACTCCCTCAGCACTGACCCTCCCACAGTGCAGCATTCCCATAGTACTGACCCTCTGACAGTGTGGCTCTCCTTCAGCACTGACCCTCCAACATTGCAGCTCTCCCTCAGTACTGACCCTCCCACAATGCGGCTCTCCCTCAGTACTGACCCTCCCACAATGCGGCTCTCCCTCAGCACTGACCCTCCCACAATGCGGCTCTCCATCAGCACTGACCCTCCGACAGTGCGGCTCTCCCTCAGTACTGACCCTCCGACAGTGCGGCTCTCCCTCAGCACTGACCCTCCGACAGTGCGGCTCTCCCTCAGCACTTAACCTCCGACAGTGCGGATTGCCTCAGCTCTGACCCTCCGACAGTGCGGCTCTCCCTCAGCACTGACCCTCCGACAGTGCGACGCTCCCTCAGAACTGACCGTCCGACAGTGCAGCTCTCCCTCAGCACTGACCCTCTGAAAGTGTGGCTCTCCTTCAGCACTGACCCTCCAACAGTGCAGCTCTCCGTCAGTACTGACCCTCCGACAGTGCGGCTCTCCCTCAGCACTGACCCTTAAACAGTGCGGCTCTCCCTCAGTACTGACCCTCTGACAGTGCGGGGCTCCCCCAGCACTGATCCTCCGACAGTGCGCCTTCCCGCAGTACTGACCCTCCGACAGTGCGGCAGTCCCTCAGCACTGACCGTCCCACGGTGCGGCTCTCCCTCAGCACTGACCCTTAGACAGTGCGGCTCTCCCTCAGTACGGACCCTCTGACAGTGCAGGTCTCCCCCAGCACTGATCCTCCGACAGTGCGCCTTCCCTCAGTACTGACACTCCGACAGTGCGGCTCTCCCTCAGCACTGACCCTCCGACAGTGCAGCTCTCCCAGAGCACTGACGCTTCAACAGTGCGGCTCTCCCTCAGCACTGACCCTTCGACAGTGCGGCTATCCCTCAGCACTGACCCTCCGACAGTGCAGCTCTCCCTCAGCACTGACCCTCCGACAGAGCGGCTCTCCCTCAGCACTGACCCTCTGGAAGTGCGGCGCTCCCTCAGCACTGACCCTCCCACAGTGCGACTCTCCCTCATCTCTGACCCTCTGACAGTGCGGCAATCCCTCTGAACTGACCCTCTGACAAAGCGGCGCTCCCTCCGCACTGACCCTTCGACAGTGCGGCTCTCCCTCAGTACTGACTCTCCAACAGTGCTGCTCTCCCTCAGCACTGACCCTCCGACAGTGCAGCTCTCCCTCAGCACTGACCCTCTGAAAGTGTGGCTCTCCTTCAGCACTGACCCTCCAACAGTGCAGGTCTCCGTCAGTACTGACCCTCCGACAGTGTGGCTCCCCTCAGTGCTGACCCTTTGACAGTGCGGCTCTACCTCAGTACTGACCCTCTGACAGTGCGGCTCTCCCTTAGTACTGACACTCCGACAGTGCGGCACTCCCTCAGCACCGACTCTCCGACATTGCGGCACTCCCTCAGCAGTGACCCTTCGACAGTGCGGCTCTCCCTCAGTACTGACCCTCCGACAGTGCGGCTCTCCCTCAGCACTGACCGTCCCACGGTGCAGCTATCCCTCAGCACTGACCCTTCGACAGTGCGGCTATCACTCAGCACTGACCCTCCGACAGTGCAGCTCTCCCACAGCAGTGACCCTCCGACAGTGCGGCTCTCCCTCAGACTGACCCTCTGGCAGTGCGGCGCTCCCTCAGCACTGACCCTCCCACAGTGCGGCTCTCCCTCATCTCTGACCCTCCGACAGTGCGGCTCTCCCTTAGTACTGACGCTCCAGCAGTGCGGCTCTCCCTCAGCAGTAACCCTCCCACAGTGCGGCTCTCCCTCAGCAATGACCCTCCGACAGTGCGGCTCTCCCTCAGCACTGACCCTTAGACAGTTCGGCTCTCCCTCAGTACTGACCATCTGGCAGGGCGGGGCTCCCCCAGCACTGATCCTCCGACAGTGCGCCTTCCCGCAGTACTGACCCTCCGACAGTGCGGCTCTCCCTCAGCACTGACCCTCCCACAGTGCAGCGCTCCCTCAGCACTGACCGTCCCACGATGCGGCTCTCCCTCAGCACTGACCCTTAGACAGTGCGGCTTTCCCTCAGTACGGACCCTCTGACAGTGCAGGTCTCCCCCAGCACTGATCCTCCGACAGTGCGCCTTCCCTCAGTACTGACACTCCGACAGTGCGGCTCTCCCTCAGCACTGACCATCCAACAGTGCAGCTATCCCTCAGCACAGACCCTCCGACAGTGCAGCTCTCCCAGAGCACTGACACTTCGACAGTGCGGCTCTCCCTCAGCACTGACCCTTCGACAGTGCGGCTATCCCTCAGCACTGACCCTCCGACAGTGCAGCTTGCCCTCAGCTCTGACCATCCCACAGTGCGGCTCTCCCTCATCTCTGACCCTCCGACAGTGCGGCTCTCCCTTACTACTGACCTTCCGACAGTGCGGCTCTCCCTCAGCACTAACCCTCCCACAGTGCGGCTCTCCCTCAGCAATGACCCTCCGACAGTGCGGCTCTCCCTCAGGACTGACCCTTAGACAGTGCGGCTCTCCCTCAGTACTGACCCTCTGACAGTGCGGGGCTCCCCCAGCACTGATCCTCCGACAGTGCGCCTTCCCGCAGTACTGACCCTCCGACAGTGCGGCTCTCCCTCAGCACTGACCCTCCGACAGTGCGGCGCTCCCTCAGCACTGACCCTCTGGCAGTGCGACGCTCCCTGAGCACTGACCCTCGAACAGTGCGGCGCTCCCTCAGCAATGACCCTTGAACAGTGTGGCTCTCCCTCAGCACTGACCCTCCGACAGTGCGGCTCTCCCTCAGCACTGACCCTCCGACTGTGCGGCGCTCCCTCAGTACTGAAACTCCGACAGTGTGGCACTCCCTCAGCACTGACCCTCCGACAGTGTGGCTCTCCCTCAGCACTGACCCTCCGACAGTGTGGCTCTCCCTCAGTACTGAACCTCCGACAGTGCGGCTCTCCCTCAACACTGACCCTCCGACATTGCGGCTCTCCCTCAGCACTTAAACTCCGACAGTGCGGATTGCCTCAGCTCTGACCCTCCAACAGTGCGGCTCTCCCTCAGCACTGAACCTCCGACAGTGTAGCTCTCCCTCAGCAATGACTGTCCGAAAGTGTGGCTCTCCCTCAGTACTGACCCTCCCACAGTGCAGATCTCCCTCAGTACTGAGCCTCCGACAGTGCGGCTCTCCCTCAGCACTGATCCTTCGACAGTGCCGCTCTCCCTCAGCGCTGACCCTCCGACAGTGTGGCTCTCCCTCAGCACTGACCCTCCAACAGTGCGGCTCTCCCTCAGCACTGACCCTCCGACAGTGCGGCCCTCCCTCAGCACTGAACGTCCGACAGTGTAGCTCTCCCTCAGTACTGACCCTCCGACAGTGCAGCTCTCCCTCAGTACTGACCCTCCGACAGTGCGGCTCTCCCTCAGCACTGACCCACCGACAGTGCGGCTCTCCCTCAGTACTGACCCACCGACAGTGCGGCTCTCCCTCAGTACTGACCCTCCGACAGTGCGGCTCTCCCTCAGCACTGACCCTCCGACAGTGCGGCTCTCCCTCAGCACTTAACCTCCGACAGTGCGGACTGCCTCAGCTCTGACCCTCCGACAGTGCGGCTCTCCCTCAGCACTGACCCTCCGACAGTGTAGCTCTCCCTCAGCACTGACTCTCCGAAAGTGTGGCTCTCCCTCAGTACTGACCCTCCGAAAGAGCAGATCTCCCTCAGTACTGACCCTCCGACAGTGCGGCTCTCCCTCAGCACTGATCCTTCGACAGTGCCGCTCTCCCTCAGCACTGACCCTCCGACAGTGCAGCTCTCCCTCAGTACTGACCATCCGACAGTGCGGCTCTCCCTCAGCACTGACCCTCCGACAGTGCGGCTCTACCTCAGCACTGACCCTCCGACAGTGCGGCTCTCCCTCAGTACTGATCCTCCCACAGTGCAGCTCTCCCTCAGTACGGACCCTCCGACAGTGCAGCTCTCCCTCAGCACTGACCCTCCGACAGTGCGGCTCTCCCTCAGTACAGAGCATCCGACAGTACGGGGCTCCCTCGGTACTGACCCTCCGACAGTGTGGCTCTCCCTCAGCACCTACCCTCCGAAAGTGCGGCTCTCACTCAGCACTGACCCTCGAACAGTGCGGCGCTCCCTCAGCAATGACCCTCGAACAGTGTGGCTCTCCCTCAGCACTGACCCTCCGACAGTGCGGCTGTCCCTCAGCACTGACCCTCCGACTGTGCGGCGCTCCCTCAGCACTGACCCACCGACAGTGCGGCTATCCCTCATCATTGACCCACCGACAGTGAGGCTCTCCCTCAGTACTGACCCACCGACAGTGCGGCTCTCCCTCAGTACTGACCCACCGACAGTGCGGCTCTCCCTCAGTACTGACCCTCCGACAGTGCGGCTCTCACTCAGTACTGACCCTCCGACAGTGCGGCTCTCCCTCAGCATTGACCCACCGACAGTCTGGCTCTCCCTCAGCACTGACCCTCCGACGATGCTGCTCTCCCTCAGTACTGACCCTTTGACAGTGCGGCACTCCCTCTGAACTGACCCTCTGACAAAGCGGCGCTCCCTCAGCACTGACCCTCCGACAGTGTGGCACCCCTCAGTGCTGACCCTTCGACAGTGCGGCTCTCCCTCAGTACTGACCCTCTGACAGTGCGGCTCTACCTCAGTACAGACCCTCCGACAGTGCAGCTCTCCCTCAGCACTGACCCTTAGACAGGGCGGCTCTCCCTCAGTACTGACCCTCTGACAGTGCGGGGCTCCCTCAGCACTGATCATCCGACAGTGCTGCTCTCCCTCAGCACTGACCCTCCGACAGTGCAGCTCTCCCTCAGCACTGACCCGTAGACAGTGCGGCTATCCCTCAGCACTGACCGTCCGTCAGTGCAGCTCTCCCTCAGCACTGACCCTCCGACAGTGCGGTTCTCCCTCAGCACTGACCCTCCGACAGTGCGGCTCTCCCTCAGCACTGACCCTCCGACAGTGAGGCTCTCCCTCAGCACTGACCCTCCGACAGAGCGGCGCGCCCTCAGCACTGACCCTCTGGCAGTGCGATGCTCCCTCAGCACTGACCCTCCGACAGTGCGGCTCTCCCTCAGCGCAGACCCTCCGACAGTGCAGCATTCCCTCAGTACTGACTCTCTGACAGTGTGGCTCTCCCTCAGCACTGACCCTCCGACAGTGCGGCTCTCCCTCAGCACTGACCCTCCGACAGTGCAGCGTTCCCTCAGGACTGACCCTCCGACAGTGCGGCACTCCCTCAGTACTGACTCTCCAACAGTGCAGCTCTCCCTCAGAACTGACCCTCCGACAGTGCGGCTCTCCCTCAGCACTGACCCTCTGACAGTGTGGCTCTCCTTCAGCACTGACCCTCCAACATTGCAGCTCTCCCTCAGCACTGACCCTCCGACAGTGCGGCTCTCCCTCAGTACTGACCCTCCCACAATGCGGCTCTCCCTCAGTACTGACCCTCCCACAATGCGGCTCTCCCTCAGCACTGACCCTCCCACAATGCGGCTCTCCCTCAGCACTGACCCTCCGACAGTGCGGCTCTCCCTCAGTACTGACCCTCTGACAGTGCGGGGCTCCCCTACCACTGATCCTCCGACAGTGCGCCTTCCCGCAGTACTGACTCTCCGACAGTGCGGCTCTCCCTCAGCACTGACCCTCCGACAGTGCGGCGCTCCCTCAGCACTGACCCTCTGGCAGTGCGACGCTCCCTCAGCACTGACCCTCGAACAGTGCGGCGCTCCCTCAGCAATGACCCTTGAACAGTGTGGCTCTCCCTCAGCACTGACCCTCCGACAGTGCAGATCTCCCTCAGTACTGAGCCTCCGACAGTGCGGCTCTCCCTCAGCACTGATCCTTCGACAGTGCCGTTCTCCCTCAGCACTGACCCTCTGACAGTGCAGCTCTCCCTCAGTACTGACCCTCCGACAGTGCGGCTCTCCCTCAGCACTGACCCACCGACAGTGCGGCTCTCCCTCAGTACTGACCCACCGACAGTGCGGCTCTCCCTCAGTACTGACCCTCTGACAGTGCGGCTCTCCCTCAGCACTGACCCTCCGACAGTGCGGCTCTCCCTCAGCACTTAACCTCCGACAGTGCGGACTGCCTCAGCTCTGACCCTCCGACAGTGCGGCTCTCCCTCAGCACTGACCCTCCGACAGTGTAGCTCTCCCTCAGCACTGACTCTCCGAAAGTGTGGCTCTCCCTCAGTACTGACCCTCCGAAAGTGCAGATCTCCCTCAGTACTGACCCTCCGACAGTGCGGCTCTCCCTCAGCACTGATCCTTCGACAGTGCCGCTCTCCCTCAGCACTGACCCTCCGACAGTGCAGCTCTCCCTCAGTACTGACCCTCCGACAGTGCAGCTCTCCCTCAGTACTGACCCTCCGACAGTGCAGCTCTCCCTCAGTACAGAGCATCCGACAGTACGGGGCTCCCTCGGTACTGACCCTCCGACAGTGTGGCTCTCCCTCAGCACCTACCCTCCGAAAGTGCGGCTCTCACTCAGCACTGACCCTCGAACAGTGCGGCGCTCCCTCAGCAATGACCCTCGAACAGTGTGGCTCTCCCTCAGCACTGACCCTCCGACAGTGCGGCTGTCCCTCAGCACTGACCCTCCGACTGTGCGGCGCTCCCTCAGCACTGACCCACCGACAGTGCGGCTATCCCTCATCATTGACCCACCGACAGTGAGGCTCTCCCTCAGTACTGACCCACCGACAGTGCGGCTCTCCCTCAGTACTGACCCACCGACAGTGCGGCTCTCCCTCAGTACTGACCCTCCGACAGTGCGGCTCTCACTCAGTACTGACCCTCCGACAGTGCGGCTCTCCCTCAGCATTGACCCACCGACAGTCTGGCTCTCCCTCAGCACTGACCCTCCGACGATGCTGCTCTCCCTCAGTACTGACCCTCCGACAGTGCGGCACTCCCTCTGAACTGACCCTCTGACAAAGCGGCGCTCCCTCAGCACTGACCCTCCGACAGTGTGGCACCCCTCAGTGCTGACCCTTCGACAGTGCGGCTCTCCCTCAGTACTGACCCTCTGACAGTGCGGCTCTACCTCAGTACAGACCCTCCGACAGTGCAGCACTCCCTCAGCACTGACCCTTAGACAGGGCGGCTCTCCCTCAGTACTGACCCTCTGACAGTGCGGGGCTCCCTCAGCACTGATCATCCGACAGTGCGGCTCTCCCTCAGTACTGACTCTCCAACAGTGCAGCTCTCCCTCAGAACTGACCCTCCGACAGTGCGGCAATCCCTCTGAACTGACCCTCTGACAAAGCGGCGCTCCCTCCGCACTGACCCTTCGACAGTGCGGCTCTCCCTCAGTACTGACTCTCCAACAGTGCAGCTCTCCCTCAGAACTGACCCTCCGACAGTGCAGCTCTCCCTCAGCACCGACCCTCTGAAAGTGTGGCTCTCCTTCAGCACTGACCCTCCAACAGTGCAGCTCTCCCTCAGCACTGATCCTCCGACAGTGCGGCTCTCCCTCAGTACTGACCCTCCGACAGTGCAGCTCTCCCTCAGCACTGATCCTCCGACAGTGCAGCTCTCCGTCAGTACTGACCCTCCGACAGTGTGGCTCCCCTCAGTGCTGACCCTTTGACAGTGCGGTTCTCCCTCAGTACTGACCCTCTGACAGTGCGGCTCTACCTCAGTACTGACCCTCTGACAGTGCGGCTCTCCCTTAGTACTGACACTCCGACAGTGCGGCACTCCCTCAGCACCGACTCTCCGACATTGCGGCACTCCCTCAGCAGTGACCCTCCGACAGTGCGGCTCTCCCTCAGTACTGACCCTCCGACAGTGCGGCTCTCCCTCAGCACTGACCGTCCCACGATGCGGCTCTCCCTCAGCAGTGACCCTTAGACAGTGCGGCTCTCCCTCAGTACGGACCCTCTGACAGTGCGGCTCTCCCTCAGTACGGACCCTCCGACAGTGCGGCTCTCCCTCAGTACTGACTCTCTGACAGTGTGGCTCTCCCTCAGCACTGACCCTCCGACAGTGCGGCTCTCCCTCAGTACTGACTCTCCAACAGTGCAGCTCTCCCTCAGAACTGACCCTCCGAGAGTGCAGCACTCCCTCAGCACTGACCCTCCCACAGTGCAGCATTCCCATAGTACTGACCCTCTGACAGTGTGGCTCTCCTTCAGCACTGACCCTCCAACATTGCAGCTCTCCCTCAGTACTGACCCTCCCACAATGCGGCTCTCCCTCAGTACTGACCCTCCCACAATGCGGCTCTCCCTCAGCACTGACCCTCCCACAATGCGGCTCTCCATCAGCACTGACCCTCCGACAGTGCGGCTCTCCCTCAGTACTGACCCTCCGACAGTGCGGCTCTCCCTCAGCACTGACCCTCCGACAGTGCGGCTCTCCCTCAGCACTTAACCTCCGACAGTGCGGATTGCCTCAGCTCTGACCCTCCGACAGTGCGGCTCTCCCTCAGCACTGACCCTCCGACAGTGCGACGCTCCCTCAGCACTGACCCTCCGACAGTGCAGCATTCCCTCAGTACTGACTCTCTGAAAGTGTGGCTCTCCCTCAGCACTGACCCTCCGACATGCAGCTCTCCCTCAGCACTGACACTCCGACAGTGCAGCTCTCCCTCAGTACTGACCCTCCCACAATGCGGCTCTCCCTCAGTACTGACCCTCCCACAATGCGGCTCTCCCTCAGTACTGACCCTCCGACAGTGCGGCTCTCCCTCAGCACTGACCCTCCGACAGTGCGGCTCTCCCTCAGCACTTCACCTCCGACAGTGCGGATTGCCTCAGCTCTGACAATCCGACAGTGCGGCTCTCCCTCAGCACTGACCCTCCGACAGTGTAGCTCTCCCTCAGCACTGACTCTCCGAAAGTGTGGCTCTCCCTCAGTACTGACCCTCCCACAGTGCAGATCTCCCTCAGTACTGACCCTCCGACAGTGCGGCTCTACCTCAGCACTGATCCTTCGACAGTGCCGCTCTCCCTCAGCACTGACCCTCCGACAGTGCAGCTCTCCCTCAGTACTGACCCTCCGACAGTGCGGCTCTCCCTCAGCACTGACTCACCGAAAGTGTGGCTCTCCCTCAATACTGATCCTCCCACAGTGCAGCTCTCCCTCAGTACGGACCCTCCGACAGTGCGGCTCTCCCTCAGTACAGACCATCCGACAGTACGGGGCTCCCTCGGTACTGACCCTCCGACAGTGTGGCTCTCCCTCAGCACCTACCCTCCGAAAGTGCGGCTCTCACTCAGCACTGACCCTCGAACAGTGCGGCGCTCCCTCAGCAATGACCCTCGAACAGTGTGGCTCTCCCTCAGCACTGACCCTCCGACAGTGCGGCTCTCCCTCAGTACAGACCATCCGACAGTACGGGGCTCCCTCGGTACTGACCCTCCGACAGTGTGGCTCTCCCTCAGCACCTACCCTCCGAAAGTGCGGCTCTCACTCAGCACTGACCCTCGAACAGTGCGGCGCTCCCTCAGCAATGACCCTCGAACAGTGTGGCTCTCCCTCAGCACTGACCCTCCGACAGTGCGGCTGTCCCTCAGCACTGACCCTCCGACTGTGCGGCTCTCCCTCAGTACTGACTCTCCAACAGTGCAGCTCTCCCTCAGAACTGACCCTCCGACAGTGCAGCTCTCCCTCAGCACTGACACTCCGACAGTGCAGCTCTCCCTCAGTACTGACCCTCCCACAATGCGGCTCTCCCTCAGTACTGACCCTCCCACAATGCGGCTCTCCCTCAGTACTGACCCTCCGACAGTGCGGCTCTCCCTCAGCACTGACCCTCCGACAGTGCGGCTCTCCCTCAGCACTTAACCTCCGACAGTGCGGATTGCCTCAGCTCTGACAATCCGACAGTGCGGCTCTCCCTCAGCACTGACCCTCCGACAGTGTAGCTCTCCCTCAGCACTGACTCTCCGAAAGTGTGGCTCTCCCTCAGTACTGACCCTCCCACAGTGCAGATCTCCCTCAGTACTGACCCTCCGACAGTGCGGCTCTCCCTCAGCACTGATCCTTCGACAGTGCCGCTCTCCCTCAGCACTGACCCTCCGACAGTGCAGCTCTCCCTCAGTACTGACCCTCCGACAGTGCGGCTCTCCCTCAGCACTGACTCACCGAAAGTGTGGCTCTCCCTCAGTACTGATCCTCCCACAGTGCAGCTCTCCCTCAGTACGGACCCTCCGACAGTGCGGCTCTCCCTCAGTACAGACCATCCGACAGTACGGGGCTCCCTCGGTACTGACCCTCCGACAGTGTGGCTCTCCCTCAGCACCTACCCTCCGAAAGTGCGGCTCTCACTCAGCACTGACCCTCGAACAGTGCGGCGCTCCCTCAGCAATGACCCTCGAACAGTGTGGCTCTCCCTCAGCACTGACCCTCCGACAGTGCGGCTCTCCCTCAGTACAGACCATCCGACAGTACGGGGCTCCCTCGGTACTGACCCTCCGACAGTGTGGCTCTCCCTCAGCACCTACCCTCCGAAAGTGCGGCTCTCACTCAGCACTGACCCTCGAACAGTGCGGCGCTCCCTCAGCAATGACCCTCGAACAGTGTGGCTCTCCCTCAGCACTGACCCTCCGACAGTGCGGCTGTCCCTCAGCACTGACCCTCCGACTGTGCGGCGCTCCCTCAGCACTGACCCACCGACAGTGCGGCTATCCCTCATCATTGACCCACCGACAGTGAGGCTCTCCCTCAGTACTGACCCACCGACAGTGAGGCTCTCCCTCAGTACTGACCCTCCGACAGTGCGGCTCTCACTCAGTACTGACCCTCCGACAGTGCGGCTCTCCCTCAGCATTGACCCACCGACAGTCTGGCTCTCCCTCAGCACTGACCCTCCGACGATGCTGCTCTCCCTCAGTACTGACCCTCCGACAGTGCGGCACTCCCTCTGAACTGACCCTCTGACAAAGCCGCGCTCCCTCAGCACTGACCCTCCGACAGTGTGGCACCCCTCAGTGCTGACCCTTCGACAGTGCGGCTCTCCCTCAGTACTGACCCTCTGACAGTGCGGCTCTACCTCAGTACAGACCCTCCGACAGTGCAGCTCTCCCTCAGCACTGACCCTTAGACAGGGCGGCTCTCCCTCAGTACTGACCCTCTGACAGTGCAGGGCTCCCTCAGCACTGACCCTCCGACAGTGCAGCTCTCCCTCAGCACTGACCCGTCGACAGTGCGGCTATCCCTCAGCACTGACCCTCCGTCAGTGCAGCTCTCCCTCAGCACTGACTCTCCCACAGTGCGGTTCTCCCTCAGCACTGACCCTCCGACAGTGCGGCTCTCCCTCAGCACTGACCCTCCGAGAGTGAGGCTCTCCCTCAGTACTGACCCTCCGACAGTGCGGCTCTCCATCAGCACTGACCTTCCGACAGTGCAGCATTCCCTCAGCACTGACCCTCCGACAGTGCGACGCTCCCTCAGCACTGACCCTCCGACAGTGCAGCATTCCCTCAGTACTGACTCTCTGACAGTGTGGCTCTCCCTCAGCACTGACCCTCCGACAGTGCGGCTCTCCCTCAGTACTGACTCTCCAACAGTGCAGCTCTCCCTCAGAACTGACCCTCCGACAGTGCAGCATTCCCTTAGTACTGACCCTCTTAACAGTGTGGCTCTCCTTCAGCACTGACCCTCCCACAGTGCGGCCTTCCCTCAGTACTGACAGTTCGACAGTGCGGCTCTCCCTCAGCACTGACCCTCTGGCAGTGCGGCGCTCCCTCAGCACTGACCCTCCGACAGTGCGGCACTCCCTCAGCACTGACCCACCGACAGTGAGGCTCTCCCTCAGTACTGACCATCCGACAGTAGTGGTCTCGCTCAGTTATGAGCCTCCGAAGTGCGGATCTCCCTCAGCACTGACCCTCCGACATGGCGGCTCTCCCTCAGTACTGACCCTCCGACAGTGCGGCTCTCCCTCAGTACTGACCCTCCGACAGTGCGGCTCTCCCTCAGAACTGACCCTCCGACAGTGCGGCTCTCCCTCAGCACTGACCCTCCGACAGTGCGGTTCTCCCTCAGCACTGACCCTCCGACAGTGCGGCTCTCCCTCAGTACTGACCCTCCGACAGTGCGGCTCTCCCTCAGCACTGACCCTCCGACAGTGCGGTTCTCCCTCAGCTCTGACCCTCTGACAGTGCGGCTCTCCCTCAGCACTGACACCCCCACAGCGCGGCTCTGCCTCAGCACTGACCCTCCGACAGTGCGGCTCTCCCTCAGTGCTGACCCTCGGACAGTGCGGCTGTCCCTCAGCGCTGACACCCTGACAGCGCGGCTCTTCCTCAGTACAGACCCTCCGACAGTGCGGCTCTCCCTAAGCACTGACCCTCCAAAAGGACAGCTCTCCCTCAGCCCTGAACCTCCGACAATGCGGCTCTGCCTCAGCACTGACCCTCCGACAGGACAGCTCTCCCTCAGTCCTGACCCTCTGACAGTGCGGTCTCCCTCAGCACTGACCCTCCGACAGTGTGGCTCTCCCTCAGTACTGACCCTCCGACAGTGTGGCTCTCCCTCAGTACTGACCCTCCGACAGTGCGGCTCTCCCTCAGCAGTGACCCTCCGACAGTGCGGCTCTCCCTCAGCACTGACCCTCCGACAGTGCGTCTCTCCCTCAGCAGTGACCATCCGACAGTGCGGCTCTCCCTCAGCACTGACCCTCCGAATGTGCGGCGCTCCCTCAGTACTGAAACTCCGACAGTGTGGCACTCCCTCAGCACTGACCCACCGACACTGTGGCTCTCCCTCAGCACTGACCCTCCGACAGTGCGGCTCTCCCTCAGTACTGACCCTCCGACAGTGCGTCTCTCCCTCAGCACTGACCCTCCGACATTGCGGCGCTCCCTCAGCACTGACCCTCTGGCAGTGCGACGCTCCCTCAGTACTGACCCTCCGACAGTACGGCTCTCCCTCAGCACTGACCCTTCGACAGTGCGGCTCTCCCTCAGTACTGACCCTTCGACAGTGCTGCTATCCCTCAGCACTGACCCTCCGACAGTGCAGCTCTCCCTCAACACTGACCCTCCGTCAGTGCGGCTGTCCCTCAGCACTGACCGTCCGACAGTGCGGCTCTCCCTCAGCATTGACCCTCTGGCAGTGCGGCGCTCCCTCAGCACTGACACTCTGGCAGTGCGGCTCTCCCTCAGTACTGACCCTCCGACAGTGCGGCGCTCCCTCAGCACTGACCCTCTGGCAGTGCGGCTCTCCCTCAGTACTGTCCCTCTGACAGTGTGGCTCTCCCTCAGCACTGACCCTCCAACAGTGCGGCTCTCCCTCAGTACTGACCCTCCCACAGTGCGGCTCTCCCTCAGTACTGACCCCCCGACAGTGTGGCTCTCCCTCAGCACTGACACTCCGACAGTGCGGCGCTCCCTCAGCACTGACCCTCCGACAGTTCGGCTCTCCCTCAGCACTGACCCTCCGACAGTGCGGCTGTCCCTCAGCACTGACCCTCTGACAGTGCGGCTCTCCCTCAGTACTGACCCTCCGACAGTGCGGCTCTCCCTCAGCACTGACCCTCCGACAGTGCGGATCCCCCTCAGCACTGACCCTCCAACAGTGCGGCGCTCCCTCAGCACTGACCCTCCGACAGTGAGGCTCTCCCTCAGCACTGACCCTCCGACAGTGCGGCGCTCCCTCAGCACTGACCCTCTGGCAGTGCGACGCTCCCTCAGCACTGAACCTCCCACAGGGCAGCACTCCCTCAGCCCTGACCCTCCGACAGTGCGGCTCTCCCTCAGTACTGACCATCCGACAGTGCGGCTCACCCTCAGCACTGACCCTCCGACAGTGCGGTTCTCCCTCAGTACTGACCCTCCCACAGTGCGGCTCTCCCTCAGTACTGACCCTCCGACAGTGCGGCTCTCCCTCAGTACTGACCCTCCGACAGTGCGGCTCTCCCTCAGTACTGAACCTCCGACAGTGCGGCTCTCCCTCAGCACTGACCCTCCGTCAGTGCGGCTCTCCCTCAGCACTGACACTCCGACAGTGCGGTACTCCCTCAGCACTGACACTCCGACAGTGCGCCGCTCCCTCAGTACTGACCCTCCGACAGTGCGGCTGTCCCTCAGCACTGACCCTCCGACAGTGCGGCACTCCCTCAGTAGTGACCCTCCGACAGGACAGCTCTCCCTCAGCCCTGACCCTCCGACAGCGCGGCTCTCCCTCAGCATTGACCCTCCGACAGTGCGGCTGTCCCTCAGCACTGACCCTCCAACAGTGCGGCTCTCCCTCAGCACTGACCCTCCGACAGTACGGCTCTCCCTCAGTACTGACCCTCAGACAGTGCGGCTCTCCCTCAGTACTGACCCTCCGACAGTGCGGCTCTCCCTCAGTTCTGACCCTCCGACAGTGCGGCTCTCCCTCAGCACTGACCCTCCGACAGTGCGGCTCTCCCTCAGCACTGACCCTCCGACAGTGCGGCTCTCCCTCAGCACTGACCCTCAGACACTGTGGCGCTCCCTCACTACTGAAAATCCAATACTGTGGCTCTCCCTCAGCAATGACCCTCTGAGAGTGCGGCGCTCCCTCAATAATGACCCTCCGACAGTGCGGCTCTCCCTCATTGCTGACCCTCCGACAGTGCGGCTCTCCCTCATTACTGACCCTCCAACAGTGTGGCGGTACCTCAGCAGTTGCACTCCGACAGTGCGGCTCTCCCTCAGCACTGACCCTCCGACAGTGTGGCTCTCCCTCAGCACTGACCCTCCGAAAGTGCGGCACTCCCTCAGCACTGACCTTCCGACAGTGTGTCTCTCCCTCAATACTAACCCTCCGACAGCGCGGCGCTCCCTCAGTACTGACCCTCCGACAGTGCGGCTCTCCCTCAGCACTGACCCTCCGACAGTGCGGCTCTCCCTCAGCACTGACCCTCCGACAGTGTGGCTCTCCCTCAGCACTGACCCTCCGACAGTGCGGCTCTCCCTCAGCACTGACCTTCCGACGGTGTGACTCTCCCTCAATACTAACCCTCCGACAGTGCGGCGCTCCCTCAGTACTGACCCTCCGACAGTGCAGCTCTCCATCAGTACTGACCCTCCGACACTGCGGCTCTCACTCAGTACTGACCCTCCGACACTGCGGCTCTCACTCAGCACTGACCCTCCGACAGTGCGGCTCACCCTCAACACTGACCCTCCGACAGTGCGGCTCTCACTCAGCACTGACCCTCGAACAGTGTGGCTCTCCCTCGAGCACTGACCGTCCGACAGTGTGGCTCTCCCTCAGTACTGATCCTCCGACAGTTCAGCTCCCCCCCAGCTCTGACCCTCCGACAGAACGGCTCTCCCTCAGCACTGACCCTCCTACAGGACAGCCCGCCCTAGGCACTGACCCTCCGACAGGCCGCTGATCCCTCAGCACTGACCCTCTGACAGTGTGGATCTGCATCAGCACTGACACTCAGACAAGCTAGCTCTCCCTCAGCACTGACCCTCCGACAGTGCGGCGCTCCCTCAGCACTGACCCTCCGACAGTGCGGCTCTCCCTCAGCACTGACCCTCCGACAGTGCGGCGCTCCGTCAGCAGTGACCCTCCAACAGTGCGGCTCTCCCTCAGTACTGACCCTCCGACAGTGCAGCTCTCCATCAGTACTGACCCTCCGACACTGCGGCTCTCACTCAGTACTGACCCTCCGACACTGCGGCTCTCACTCAGCACTGACCCTCCGACAGTGCGGCTCACCCTCAACACTGACCCTCCGACAGTGCGGCTCTCACTCAGCACTGACCCTCGAACAGTGTGGCTCTCCCTCGAGCACTGACCGTCCGACAGTGTGGCTCTCCCTCAGTACTGATCCTCCGACAGTTCAGCTCCCCCCCAGCTCTGACCCTCCGACAGAACGGCTCTCCCTCAGCACTGACCCTCCTACAGGACAGCCCGCCCTCAGCACTGACCCTCCGACAGGCCGCTGCTCCCTCAGCACTGACCCTCTGACAGTGTGGATCTGCATCAGCACTGACACTCAGACAGGCTAGCTCTCCCTCAGCACTGACCCTCCGACAGTGCGGCGCTCCCTCAGCACTGACCCTCCGACAGTGCGGCTCTCCCTCAGCACTGACCCTCCGACAGTGCGGCGCTCCGTCAGCAGTGACCCTCCAACAGTGCGGCTCTCCCTCAGTACTGACCCTCCGAAAGTGCAGCTCTCCATCAGTACTGACACTTCGACAGTGCGGCTCTCCCTCAGTACTGACCCTCCGACAGTGCGGCGCTCCTCAGCACTGACCCTCCGACTGTGCGGCGCACCCTCAGTACTGAAACTCCGACAGTGTGGCACTCCCTCAGCACTGACCCACCGACACTGTGGCTCTCCCTCAGCACTGACCCTCCGACAGTGCGGCTCTCCCTCAGTACTGACCCTCCGACAGTGCGTCTCTCCCTCAGCACTGACCCTCCGACAGTGAGGCTCTCCCTCAGCACTGACCCTCCGACAGTGCGGCTCTCCCTCAGCGCTGACCCTCCGACAGGACAGCTCTCCCTCAGCACTGAACATTCGACAGTGCGGCTCTCCCTCAGCACTGACGCTCCGACAGTGCGGCTCTCCCTCAGCACTGACCCTCCGACAGTGCAGCTCTCCCTCAGTACTGACCCTCCGACAGTGCGGCTCTCCCTCAGCACTGACCCTCCGACTGTGCGGCGCTCCCTCAGTACTGAAACTCCGACAGTGTGGCACTCCCTCAGCACTGACCCACCGACACTGTGGCTCTCCCTCAGTACTGACCCTCCGACAGTGCGTCTCTCCCTCAGCACTGACCCTCCGACAGTGAGGCTCTCCCTCAGCACTGACCCTCCGACAGTGCGGCTCTCCCTCAGTACTGACCATCCGACAGTAGGGGTCTCGCTCAGTTCTGAGCATGCGACAGTGCAGATCTCCCTCAGCACTGACCCTCCGACAGTGCGGCTCTCCCTCAGTACTGACACTCCGACAGTGCAGCTCGCCCTCAGCACTGACCCTCCGACAGGCCGCTGCTCCCTCAGCACTGACCCACCGACACTGTGGCTCTCCCTCAGTACTGACCCTCCGACAGTGCGTCTCTCCCTCAGCACTGACCCTCCGACAGTGAGGCTCTCCCTCAGCACTGACCCTCCGACAGTGCGGCTCTCCCTCAGTACTGACCATCCGACAGTAGGGGTCTCGCTCAGTTCTGAGCATGCGACAGTGCAGATCTCCCTCAGCACTGACCCTCCGACAGTGCGGCTCTCCCTCAGTACTGACACTCCGACAGTGCAGCTCCCCCTCAGCACTGACCCTCCGACAGTGCGGCTCTCCCTCAGTACTGACCCTCTGACAGTGCGGCTCTCCCTCAGCACTGACCCTCTGACAGTGCGGCTCTCCCTCAGAACTCACCCTCCAACAGTGCATCTCTCCCTCAGCACTGACCCTTCGACAGTGCGGCTATCCCTCAGTACTGACCCACCGGCAGTGCGGCTCTCCCTCAGCACTGACACCCCGACAGTGCGGCTCTGCCTCAGCACTGACCCTCCAACAGTGCGGCTCTCCCTACGCACTGACCCTCCGACATAGCGGCTCTCCCTCAGCACTGTCCCTCCGACAGTGCGGCTGTCCCTCAGCACTGACCCTCCGACAGTGCGGCTCTCCCTCAGTACTGACCCTCCGACAGTGCGGCTGTCCCTCAGCGCTGACCCCCTGACAGCGCGGCTCTTCCTCAGTACAGACCCACCGACAGTGCAACTCTCCCTCAGTACTGACCCCCCGACAGTGCGGCTCTCCCTAAGCACTGAGCCTCCAAAAGGACAGCTCTCCCTCAGCCCTGACCCTCCGACAATGCAGCTCTCCCTCAGCACTGACCCTCCGACAGTGCGGCTCTCCCTCAGTCCTGACCATCCGACAGTGCGGCTCTCCCTCAGCACTGACCCTCCCACAGTGTGGCTCTCCCTCAGCACTGACCCTCCAACAGTGCAGCTCTCCCTCAGTACTGACCTCCGACAGTGCGGCTCTCCCTCAGTACTGACCCTCAGACAGTGCAGCTCTCCCTCAGCAACACTCTCCGACAGTGCAGCTCTCCCTCAGCACTGACCCTCCGACAGTGCGGCTCTCCCTCAGCACTGACCCTCCGACAGGACAGCTCTCCCTCAGCACTGAACATTCGACAGTACGGCTCTCCCTCAGCACTGACGCTCCGACAGTGCGGCTCTCCCTCAGCACTGACCCTCCGACAGTGCAGCTCTCCCTCAGCACTGAACCTTCGACAGTGCGGCTCTCCCTCAGCACTAACCCTCCGACTGTGCGGCTCTCCCTCACTAATGAACCTCCGACAGTGCGGCTCTCCCTCAGAACTGACCCTCCGACAGTGCGGCACTCCCTCAGTACTGACCCTCCGACAGTCCGGCTCTCCCTCAGTACAGACACTCCGACAGTGCGGCTCACCCTCAGTACTGACCCTCTGACAGTGTGGCTCTCGCTCAACACTGACCCTCCCACAGTGCGGCTCACCCTCAGTACTGACCCTCCCACAGGGCTGGTCTCCCTCAGTACTGACCCTCCGAAAGTGCGGCTCCCCTCAGTGCTGACCATCCGACAGTGCGGCTCTCCCTCAGTACTGACCCTCCCACAGTGCTGGTCTCCCTCAGTACTGACCCTCCGAAAGTGCGGCTCCCCTCAGTGCTGACCATCCGACAGTGCGGCTCTCCCTCAGTACTGACCCTCCGACAGTGCGGCTCTCCCTTAGTACTGATCCTCCAACAGTGCGGCTCTCCCTCAGCACTGACCATCCGACAGTGCGGCTCTCCCTCAGCACTGACCCTCCCACAGTGCGGCTCTCCCTCAGTACTGACCATCCGACAGTGCGGCTCTCCCTCAGTACTGACCCTCCGAAAGTGCAGCTCTCCCTCAGCACTGACCCTCTGACAGTGCGGCTCTACCTCAGTACTGACCCTCTGACAGTGCGGCGCTCCCTCAGCACTGACCCTTGACAGTGCGGCTCTACCTCAGTACTGACCCTCCGACTGTGCGGCGCTCCCTCAGTACTGAAACTCCGACAGTGTGGCACTCCCTCAGTACTGACCATCCGACAGTAGGGGTCTCGCTCAGTTCTGAGCATGCGACAGTGCAGATCTCCCTCAGCACTGACCCTCCGACAGTGCGGCTCTCCCTCAGCACTGACCCTCCGACAGTGCGGCTCTCCCTCAGCACTGATCCTCCGACAGTGCGGCTCTCCCTCAGTACTGACCCTCAGACAGTGCGGCTCTCCCTCAGTACTGACCCTCCGACAGTGCGGCTCTCCCTCAGTTCTGACCCTCCGACAGTGCGGCTCTCCCTCAGCACTGACCCTCCGACAGTGCGGCTCTCCCTCAGCACTGACCCTCCGACAGTGCGGCTCTCCCTCAGCACTGACCCTCACACACTGTGGCGCTCCCTCACTACTGAAAATCCAATACTGTGGCTCTCCCTCAGCAATGACCCTCGGATAGAGCGGCTCTCCCTCAGCACTGACCCTCCGACAGTGCGGCTCTCCCTCATTAATGACCCTCCGACAGTGCGGCTCTCCCTCATTGCTGACCCTCCGACAGAGCGGCTCTCCCTCATTACTGACCCTCCAACAGTGTGGCGGTACCTCAGCAGTTGCACTCCGACAGTGCGGCTCTCCCTCAGCACTGACCCTCCGACAGTGTGGCTCTCCCTCAGCACTGACCCTCCGACAGTGCGGCTCTCCCTCAGCACTGACCTTCCGACAGTGTGTCTCTCCCTCAATACTAACCCTCCGACAGCGCGGCGCTCCCTCAGTACTGACCCTCCGACAGTGCGGCTCTCCCTCAGCACTGACCCTCCGACAGTGCGGCTCTCCCTCAGCACTGACCCTCCGACAGTGTGGCTCTCCCTCAGCTCTGACCCTCCGACAGTGCGGGTCTCCCTCAGCACTGACCTTCCGACAGTGTGTCTCTCCCTCAATACTAACCCTCCGACAGTGCGGCGCTCCCTCAGTACTGACCCTCCGACACTGCGGCTCTCACTCAGCACTGACCCTCCGACAGTGCGGCTCTCCCTCAGTACTGACCCTCCGACACTGCGGCTCTCACTCAGCACTGACCCTCCGACAGTGCGGCTCACCCTCAACACTGACCCTCCGACAGTGCGGCTCTCACTCAGCGCTGACCCTCGAACAGTGTGGCTCTCCCTCGAGCACTGACCGTCCGACAGTGTGGCTCTCCCTCAGTACTGATCCTCCGACAGTTCAGCTCCCCCCCAGCACTGACCCTCCGACAGAACGGCTCTCCCTCAGCACTGACCCTCCTACAGGACAGCCCGCCCTCAGCACTGACCCTCCGACAGGCCGCTGCTCCCTCAGCACTGACCCTCTGACAGTGTGGATCTGCATCAGCACTGACACTCAGACAGGCTAGCTCTCCCTCAGCACTGACCCTCCGACAGTGCGGCTCTCCCTCAGCACTGACCCTCCGACAGTGCGGCGCTCCGTCAGCAGTGACCCTCCAACAGTGCGGCTCTCCCTCATTACTGACCCTCCGAAAGTGCAGCTCTCCATCAGCACTGACCCTCCGACAGGGCGCTGCTCCCTCAGCAGTGACCCTCGAACAGTGTGGCTCTCCCTCAGCACTGACCCTCTGACAGTGTGGCCCTGCCTCAGCACTGACCCTCCGACAGCGCGGCTCTCCCTCAGTACTGACCCTCCGGCAGTGCGGCTCTCCCTCAGCACTGACCCTCCGACAGTGCGGCTCTCCGTCAGTACTGACCCTCCGACAGTGCAGCGCTCCCTCAGCAGTGACCCTCCGACAATGCGGCCCTCCCTCAGTACTGACCCTCTGACAGTGCGTCTCTCCCTCAGCACTGACCCTCCGTCAGTGCGGCTCTCCCTCAGGTCTGACCCTCTGACAGTGCGGCTCTCCCTCAGTACTGAACCTCCGACAGTGCAGCGCTCCCTCAGTACAGACCCTCTGACAGTGCGGCTCTCCCTCGGCACTAACCCTCCAACAGTGCGGCTCTCCCTCAGCACTGACCCTCCGACAGTGCGGCACTCCCTCAGCATTGAACCTCCGACACTGCGGCTCTACCTCAGCACTGACCCTCCGACAGTGCGGCTCTCCCTCAGCACTGACCCTCCGACAGTGAGGCTGTCCCTCAGCACTGACCCTCCGACAGTGCGGCTCTCCCTCAGTTCTCACCATCCGACAGTGCGGCTCTCCCTCAGTACTGACCCTCCGACAGTGCGGCTCTCCCTCAGTACTGACCCTTCGACAGTGCGGCTCTCCCTCAGCACTGACCCTCCGACAGTGCGGCTCTCCCTCAGCACTGACCCTCCGACAGGACAGCTCTCCCTCAGCACTGACCCTCCGACAGTGCGGCTCTCCCTCAGCATTGACCCTCCGACAGAGCGGCTCTCTCTCAGCACTGACCCTTCGACAGTGCGGATCTCCCTCAGTACTGACCCCCCGTCAGTGCGGCTCTCCCTCAGTACTGACCCTCCGACTGTGCGGCTCTCCCTCAGTACTGAACATCCGACAGTGCGGCGCTCCCTCAGTACTGACCCTCCGACAGTGCGGCCCTCCCTCAGCACTGACCCTCCGACAGTGCGGCTCTCCCTCAGCACTGACCCTCCGACAGTGCGGCTCTCCCTCAGCACTGACCCTCCGACAGTGCGGCTCTCCCTCAGCACTGACCCTCCGACAGTGCGGCTCTCCCTCAGCACTGACCCTCCGACAGTGCGGCTCTCCCTCATCACTGACCCTCTGACAGTGCGGCGCTCCCACAGCACTGACCGTCCCACAGTGCGGCTCTCCCTCAGCACTGACCCTCCGACAGTGCGGCTCTCCCTCAGCACTGACCCTCCGACAGTGCGGCTCTCCCTCAGCACTGACCCTCCGACAGTGCGGCTCTCCCTCAGCACTGACCCTCTGACAGTGCGGCGCTCCCACAGCACTGACCCTCTGACAGTGCGGCTCTCCCTCAGCACTGACCCTCCGACAGTGCAGCGTTCCCTCAGGACTGACCCTCCGACAGTGCGGCTCTCCCTCAGTACTGACCCTCCAACAGTGAGGCACTCCCTCAGTACTGACCCTCCGACAGTGCAGCGCTCCCTCAGCACTGACCCTCCCACAGTGCAGCGCTCCCTCAGTACTGACCCCCCATCAGTGCGGCTCTCCCTCAGTACTGACCCTCCGACAGTGCTGCTCTCCCTCAACACTGACCCTCCGACAGTGCGGCTCTCCCTCAGTACTGACCCTCCGACAGTGCGGCTCTCCCTCAGCACTGACCCTCCGACAGTGCGGCTCTCCCTCAGCACTGACCCTCCGACAGTGCGGCTCTCCCTCAGCACTGACCCTACGACAGTGCGGCTCCTCCTAAGCACTGACCCTTCTACAGTGCGGCTCTCCCTCAGCACTGACCCTTCGACAGTGCGGCTATCCCTCAGCACTGACCCTCCGACAGTGCGGCTCTCCCTCAGCACTGACCCTCCGACAGTGCAGCTCTCCCTCAGTACTGACCCTCCGACAGTGCGGCTCTCCCTCAGCACTGACCCTCCGACAGTGCGGCTCTCCCTCAGTACTGACCCTCCGACAGTGCGGCTCTCCCTCAGCACTGACCCTCCGACAGTGCAGCTCTCCCTCAGCACTGACCCTCTGACAGTGCGGCTGTCCCTCAGCACTGACCCTCTGACAGTGCGGCTCTCCCTCAGTACTGACCCTCCGACAGTGCGGCTCTCCCTCAGCACTGACCCTCCGACAGTGCGGATCCCCCTCAGCACTGACCCTCCAACAGTGCGGCGCTCCCTCAGCACTGACCCTCCGACAGTGAGGCTCTCCCTCAGCACTGACCCTCCGACAGTGCGGCTCTCCCTCAGTACTGATCCTCCGACAGTGCTGCTCTCCCTCAACACTGACCCTCCGACAGTGCGGCTCTCCCTCAGTACTGACCCTCCGACAGTGCGGCTCTCCCTCAGCCCTGACCCTCTGACAGTGTGGCTCTCGCTCAACACTGACCCTCCCACAGTGCGGCTCACCCTCAGTACTGACCCTCCCACAGGGCTGGTCTCCCTCAGTACTGACCCTCCGAAAGTGCGGCTCCCCTCAGTGCTGACCATCCGACAGTGCGGCACTCCCTCAGTACTGACCCTCCCACAGTGCTGGTCTCCCTCAGTACTGACCCTCCGAAAGTGCGGCTCCCCTCAGTGCTGACCATCCGACAGTGCGGCTCTCCCTCAGTACTGACCCTCCGACAGTGCGGCTCTCCCTTAGTACTGATCCTCCAACAGTGCGGCTCTCCCTCAGCACTGACCATCCGACAGTGCGGCTCTCCCTCAGCACTGACCCTCCCACAGTGCGGCTCTCCCTCAGTACTGACCATCCGACAGTGCGGCTCTCCCTCAGTACTGACCCTCCGAAAGTGCAGCTCTCCCTCAGCACTGACCCTCTGACAGTGCGGCTCTACCTCAGTACTGACCCTCTGACAGTGCGGCGCTCCCTCAGCACTGACCCTTGACAGTGCGGCTCTACCTCAGTACTGACCCTCCGACTGTGCGGCGCTCCCTCAGTACTGAAACTCCGACAGTGTGGCACTCCCTCAGTAATGACCATCCGACAGTAGGGGTCTCGCTCAGTTCTGAGCATGCGACAGTGCAGATCTCCCTCAGCACTGACCCTCCGACAGTGCGGCTCTCCCTCAGCACTGACCCTCCGACAGTGCGGCTCTCCCTCAGCACTGATCCTCCGACAGTGCGGCTCTCCCTCAGTACTGACCCTCAGACAGTGCGGCTCTCCCTCAGTACTGACCCTCCGACAGTGCGGCTCTCCCTCAGTTCTGACCCTCCGACAGTGCGGCTCTCCCTCAGCACTGACCCTCCGACAGTGCGGCTCTCCCTCAGCACTGACCCTCCGACAGTGCGGCTCTCCCTCAGCACTGACCCTCACACACTGTGGCGCTCCCTCACTACTGAAAATCCAATACTGTGGCTCTCCCTCAGCAATGACCCTCGGATAGAGCGGCTCTCCCTCAGCACTGACCCTCCGACAGTGCGGCTCTCCCTCATTAATGACCCTCCGACAGTGCGGCTCTCCCTCATTGCTGACCCTCCGACAGTGCGGCTCTCCCTCATTACTGACCCTCCAACAGTGTGGCGGTACCTCAGCAGTTGCACTCCGACAGTGCGGCTCTCCCTCAGCACTGACCCTCCGACAGTGTGGCTCTCCCTCAGCACTGACCCTCCGACAGTGCGGCTCTCCCTCAGCACTGACCTTCCGACAGTGTGTCTCTCCCTCAATACTAACCCTCCGACAGCGCGGCGCTCCCTCAGTACTGACCCTCCGACAGTGCGGCTCTCCCTCAGCACTGACCCTCCGACAGTGCGGCTCTCCCTCAGCACTGACCCTCCGACAGTGTGGCTCTCCCTCAGCTCTGACCCTCCGACAGTGCGGGTCTCCCTCAGCACTGACCTTCCGACAGTGTGTCTCTCCCTCAATACTAACCCTCCGACAGTGCGCCGCTCCCTCAGTACTGACCCTCCGACACTGCGGCTCTCACTCAGCACTGACCCTCCGACAGTGCGGCTCTCCCTCAGTACTGACCCTCCGACACTGCGGCTCTCACTCAGCACTGACCCTCCGACAGTGCGGTTCACCCTCAACACTGACCCTCCGACAGTGCGGCTCTCACTCAGCGCTGACCCTCGAACAGTGTGGCTCTCCCTCGAGCACTGACCGTCCGACAGTGTGGCTCTCCCTCAGTACTGATCCTCCGACAGTTCAGCTCCCCCCCAGCACTGACCCTCCGACAGAACGGCTCTCCCTCAGCACTGACCCTCCTACAGGACAGCCCGCCCTCAGCACTGACCCTCCGACAGGCCGCTGCTCCCTCAGCACTGACCCTCTGACAGTGTGGATCTGCATCAGCACTGACACTCAGACAGGCTAGCTCTCCCTCAGCACTGACCCTCCGACAGTGCGGCTCTCCCTCAGCACTGACCCTCCGACAGTGCGGCGCTCCGTCAGCAGTGACCCTCCAACAGTGCGGCTCTCCCTCATTACTGACCCTCCGAAAGTGCAGCTCTCCATCAGCACTGACCCTCCGACAGGGCGCTGCTCCCTCAGCAGTGACCCTCGAACAGTGTGGCTCTCCCTCAGCACTGACCCTCTGACAGTGCGGCCCTGCCTCAGCACTGACCCTCCGACAGCGCGGCTCTCCCTCAGTACTGACCCTCCGGCAGTGCGGCTCTCCCTCAGCACTGACCCTCCGACAGTGCGGCTCTCCGTCAGTACTGACCCTCCGACAGTGCAGCGCTCCCTCAGCAGTGACCCTCCGACAATGCGGCCCTCCCTCAGTACTGACCCTCTGACAGTGCGTCTCTCCCTCAGCACTGACCCTCCGTCAGTGCGGCTCTCCCTCAGGTCTGACCCTCTGACAGTGCGGCTCTCCCTCAGTACTGAACCTCCGACAGTGCAGCGCTCCCTCAGTACAGACCCTCTGACAGTGCGGCTCTCCCTCGGCACTAACCCTCCAACAGTGCGGCTCTCCCTCAGCACTGACCCTCCGACAGTGCGGCACTCCCTCAGCATTGAACCTCCGACACTGCGGCTCTACCTCAGCACTGACCCTCCGACAGTGCGGCTCTCCCTCAGCACTGACCCTCCGACAGTGAGGCTGTCCCTCAGCACTGACCCTCCGACAGTGCGGCTCTCCCTCAGTTCTCACCATCCGACAGTGCGGCTCTCCCTCAGTACTGACCCTCCGACAGTGCGGCTCTCCCTCAGTACTGACCCTTCGACAGTGCGGCTCTCCCTCAGCACTGACCCTCCGACAGTGCGGCTCTCCCTCAGCACTGACCCTCCGACAGGACAGATCTCCCTCAGCACTGACCCTCCGACAGTGCGGCTCTCCCTCAGCATTGACCCTCTGACAGTGCGGCGCTCCCTCAGCACTGACCCTCCGACAGTGCTGCACACCCTCAGCACTGACCCTCCAACAGTGCGGCTCTCTCTCAGCACTGACCCTTCGACAGTGCGGATCTCCCTCAGTACTGACCCCCCGTCAGTGCGGCTCTCCCTCAGTACTGACCCTCCGACTGTGCGGCTCTCCCTCAGTACTGAACCTCCGACAGTGCGGCGCTCCCTCAGTACTGACCCTCCGACAGTGCGGCCCTCCCTCAGCACTGACCCTCCGACAGTGCGGCTCTCCCTCAGCACTGACCCTCCGACAGTGCGGCTCTCCCTCAGCACTGACCCTCCGACAGTGCGGCGCTCACTCAGTACTGACCCTCTGACAGTGCGGCTCTCCCTCAGTACTGACCCTCTGACAGTGCGGCGCTCCCACAGCACTGACCGTCCCACAGTGCGGCTCTCCCTCAGCACTGACCCTCCGACAGTGCGGCTCTCCCTCAGCACTGACCCTCCGACAGTGCGGCTCTCCCTCAGCACTGACCCTCCGACAGTGCGGCTCTCCCTCAGCACTGACCCTCTGACAGTGCGGCGCTCCCACAGCACTGACCCTCTGACAGTGCGGCTCTCCCTCAGCACTGACCCTCCGACAGTGCAGCGTTCCCTCAGGACTGACCCTCCGACAGTGCGGCTCTCCCTCAGTATTGACCCTCCAACAGTGCGGCACTCCCTCAGTACTGACCCTCCGACAGTGCAGCGCTCCCTCAGCACTGACCCTCCCACAGTGCAGCGCTCCCTCAGTACTGACCCCCCATCAGTGCGGCTCTCCCTCAGTACTGACCCTCCGACAGTGCTGCTCTCCCTCAACACTGACCCTCCGACAGTGCGGCTCTCCCTCAGTACTGACCCTCCGACAGTGCGGCTCTCCCTCAGCACTGACCCTCCGACAGTGCGGCTCTCCCTCAGCACTGACCCTCCGACAGTGCGGCTCTCCCTCAGCACTGACCCTACGACAGTGCGGCTCCTCCTAAGCACTGACCCTTCTACAGTGCGGCTCTCCCTCAGCACTGACCCTTCGACAGTGCGGCTATCCCTGAGCACTGACCCTCCGACAGTGCGGCTCTCCCTCAGCACTGACCCTCCGACAGTGCGGCTCTCCCTCAGCACTGACCCTCCGACAGTGCGGCTCTCCCTCAGAACTGACCCTCCGACAGTGCGGCTCTCCCTCAGCACTGACCCTCCGACAGTGCAGCTCTCCCTCAGCACTGACCCTCCGAAAGTGCGGCTGTCCCTCAGCACTGACCCTCTGACAGTGCGTCTCTCCCTCAGTACTGACCCTCCGACAGTGCGGCTCTCCCTCAGCACTGACCCTCCGACAGTGCGGATCCCCCTCAGCACTGACCCTCCAACAGTGCGGCGCTCCCTCAGCACTGACCCTCCGACAGTGAGGCTCTCCCTCAGCACTGACCCTCCGACAGTGCGGCTCTCCCTCAGTACTGACCCTCCGACAGTGCTGCTCTCCCTCAACACTGACCCTCCGACAGTGCGGCTCTCCCTCAGTACTGACCCTCCGACAGTGCGGCTCTCCCTCAGCACTGACCCTCCGACAGTGCGGCTCTCCCTCAGCACTGACCCTCCGACAGTGCGGCTCTCCCTCAGCACTGACCCTACGACAGTGCGGCTCCTCCTAAGCACTGACCCTCCGACAATGCGGCTCTCCCTCAGCACTGACCCTCCGACAGTGCGGCTCTCCCTCAGCACTGACCCTCCGACAGTGCGGCTCTCCCTCAGCACTGAACCTACGACAGTGCGGCTCTCCCTCAGCACTGACCCTCCGACAGTGCGGCTCTCCCTCAGCACTGACCCTCCGACAGTGCGGCTCTCCCTCAGCACTGACCCTCCGACAGTGCGGCTCTCCCTCAGCACTGACCCTCCGACAGTGCGGCTCTCCCTCAGCACTGACCCTCCGACAGTGCGGCTCTCCCTCAGCACTGACCCTCCAACAGTGCGGCTCTCCCTCAGCACTGACCCTCTGACAGTGCGGCGCTCCCACAGCACTGACCCTCTGACAGTGCGGCTCTCCCTCAGCACTGACCCTCCGACAGTGCAGCGTTCCCTCAGGACTGACCCTCCGACAGTGCGGCTCTCCCTCAGTACTGACCCTCCAACAGTGCGGCTCTCTCTCAGCACTGACCCTCCGACAGTGCGTCTCTCCCTCAGTACTGACCCTCCGACAGTGCGGCTCTCCCTCAGCACTGACCCTTCGACAGTGCGGCCCTCCCTCAGTACTGACCCCCCATCAGTGCGGCTCTCCCTCAGTACTGACCCTCCGACAGTGCTGCTCTCCCTCAACACTGACCCTCCGACAGTGCGGCTCTCCCTCAGTACTGACCCTCCGACAGTGCTGCTCTCCCTCAACACTGACCCTCCGACAGTGCGGCTCTCCCTCAGTACTGACCCTCCGACAGTGCGGCTCTCCCTCAGCACTGACCCTCCGACAGTGCGGCTCTCCCTCAGCACTGACCCTCCGACAGTGCGGCTCTCCCTCAGCACTGACCCTACGACAGTGCGGCTCCTCCTAAGCACTGACCCTCCGACAATGCGGCTCTCCCTCAGCACTGACCCTCCGACAGTGCGGCTCTCCCTCAGCACTGACCCTCCGACAGTGCGGCTCTCCCTCAGCACTGACCCTACGACAGTGCGGCTCCTCCTAAGCACTGACCCTCCAACAGTGCGGCTCTCCCTCAGTGCTGACCCTCCGACAGTGCGGCTCTCCCTCAGCACTGACCCTCCAACAGGACTGCTCTCCCTCAGCACTGACCCTCCGACAGTGCGGCTCTCCCTCAGCACTGACCCTCCGACAGTACGGTTCTCCCTCAGCACTGACGCTCCGACAGTGCGGTTCTCCCTCAGTACTGACCCTCCAACAGTGCAGCGCTCCCTCAGCAGTGACCCTCCGACAGTGCGGCGCTCCCTCAGCATTGACCCTCCGACAATGCGGCCCTCCCTCAGTACTGACCCTCTGACAGTGCGGCTCTCCCTCAGCACTGACCCTCCAACAGTGCGGCTCTCCCTCAGGTCTGACCCTCTGACAGTGCGGCTCTCCCTCAGTACTGAACCTCCGACAGTGCAGCGCTCCCTCAGTACAGACCCTCTGACAGTGCGGCTCTCCCTCGGCACTAACCCTCCAACAGTGCGGCTCTCCCTCAGCACTGACCCTCCGACAGTGCGGCACTCCCTCAGCATTGACCCTCCGACAATGCGGCTCTCCCTCAGCACTGACCCTCCGACAGTGAGGCTCTCTCTCAGCACTGACCCTCCGACAGTGCGGCTCTCCCTCAGTTCTCACCATCCGACAGTGCGGCTCTCCCTCAGTACTGACTCTCCGACTGTGCGGCTCTCCCTCAGTACTGACCCTTCGACAGTGCGGCTCTCCCTCAGCACTGACCCTCCGACAGTGCGGCTCTCCCTCAGCACTGACCCTCCAACAGTGCGGCTCTCCCTCAGTACTGACTCTCCGACAGTGCGGCTCTCCCTCAGCGCTGACCCTCCGACAGGACAGCTCTCCCTCAGCACTGAACATTCGACAGTACGGCTCTCCCTCAGCACTGACGCTCCGACAGTGCGGCTCTCCCTCAGCACTGACCCTCCGACAGTGCAGCTCTCCCTCAGTACTGACCCTCCGACAGGACAGCACTCCCTCAGCACTGAACCTTCGACAGTGCGGCTCTCCCTCACTAATGACCCTCCGACAGTGCGGCTCTCCCTCAGAACTGACCCTCTGACAAAGCGGCTCTCCCTCAGTACTGACCCTCCGACAGTGCGGCTCACCCTCAGTACTGACCCTCTGACAGTGTGGCTCTCGCTCAACACTGACCCTCCCACAGTGCGGCTCACCCTCAGTACTGACCCTCCCACAGGGCTGGTCTCCCTCAGTACTGACCCTCCGAAAGTGCGGCTCCCCTCAGTGCTGACCATCCGACAGTGCGGCTCTCCCTCAGTACTGACCCTCCCACAGTGCTGGTCTCCCTCAGTACTGACCCTCCGAAAGTGCGGCTCCCCTCAGTGCTGACCATCTGACAGTGCGGCTCTCCCTCAGCACTGACCCTCCCACAGTGCGGCTCTCCCTCAGCACTGACCTTCCGAAAGTGCGGCTCTCCCTCAGCACTGACCCTCCGACAGTGCAGCTCTCCCTCAGCACTGACCCTCTGACAGTGCGGCTCTCCCTCAGCACTGACCCTCCGACAGTGCGGCTCTCCCTCAGCACTGACCCTCCGACAGTGCGGCTCTCCCTCAGCACTGACACTCCGACAGTGCGGCTCTCCCTCAGCACTGACCCTCCGACAGTGCGCCGCTCCCTCAGTACTGACCATCCGACAGTGCGGCTGTCCCTCAGCACTGACCATCCGACAGTGCGGCACTCCCTCAGTAGTGACCCTCCGACAGGACAGCTCTCCCTCAGACCTGACCCTCCGACAGCGCGGCTCTCCCTCAGCATTGACCCTCCGACAGTGCGGCTGTCCCTCAGCACTGACCCTCCGACAGTGCGGCTCTCCCTCAGCACTGACCCTCCGACAGTGCGGCTCTCCCTCAGCACTGACCCTCCGACAGTGCGGCTCTCCCTCAGCACTGATCCTCCGACAGTGCGGCTCTCCCTCAGTACTGACCCTCAGACAGTGCGGCTCTCCCTCAGTACTGACCCTCCGACAGTGCGGCTCTCCCTCAGTTCTGACCCTCCGACAGTGCGGCTCTCCCTCAGCACTGACCCTCCGACAGTGCGGCTCTCCCTCAGCACTGACCCTCCGACAGTGCGGCTCTCCCTCAGCACTGACCCTCACACACTGTGGCGCTCCCTCACTACTGAAAATCCAATACTGTGGCTCTCCCTCAGCAATGACCCTCGGATAGAGCGGCTCTCCCTCAGCACTGACCCTCCGACAGTGCGGCTCTCCCTCATTAATGACCCTCCGACAGTGCGGCTCTCCCTCATTGCTGACCCTCCGACAGGGCGGCTCTCCCTCATTACTGACCCTCCAACAGTGTGGCGGTACCTCAGCAGTTGCACTCCGACAGTGCGGCTCTCCCTCAGCACTGACCCTCCGACAGTGTGGCTCTCCCTCAGCACTGACCCTCCGAAAGTGCGGCTCTCCCTCAGCACTGACCTTCCGACAGTGTGTCTCTCCCTCAATACTAACCCTCCGACAGCGCGGCGCTCCCTCAGTACTGACCCTCCGACAGTGCGGCTCTCCCTCAGCACTGACCCTCCGACAGTGCGGCTCTCCCTCAGCACTGACCCTCCGACAGTGTGGCTCTCCCTCAGCTCTGACCCTCCGACAGTGCGGCTCTCCCTCAGCACTGACCTTCCGACAGTGTGTCTCTCCCTCAATACTAACCCTCCGACAGTGCGGCGCTCCCTCAGTACTGACCCTCCGACAGTGCAGCTCTCCATCAGTACTGACCCTCCGACACTGCGGCTCTCACTCAGCACTGACCCTCCGACAGTGCGGCTCTCCCTCAGTACTGACCCTCCGACACTGCAGCTCTCACTCAGCACTGACCCTCCGACAGTGCGGCTCACCCTCAACACTGACCCTCCGACAGTGCGGCTCTCACTCAGCGCTGACCCTCGAACAGTGTGGCTCTCCCTCGAGCACTGACCGTCCGACAGTGTGGCTCTCCCTCAGTACTGATCCTCCGACAGTTCAGCTCCCCCTCAGCACTGACCCTCCGACAGAACGGCTCTCCCTCAGCACTGACCCTCTTACAGGACAGCCCGCCCTCAGCACTGACCCTCCGACAGGCCGCTGCTCCCTCAGCACTGACCCTCTGACAGTGTGGATCTGCATCAGCACTGACACTCAGACAGGCTAGCTCTCCCTCAGCACTGACCCTCCGACAGTGCGGCTCTCCCTCAGAACTGACCCTCCGACAGTGCGGCGCTCCGTCAGCAGTGACCCTCCAACAGTGCGGCTCTCCCTCAGTACTGACCCTCCGAAAGTGCAGCTCTCCATCAGCACTGACCCTCCGACAGGGCGCTGCTCCCTCAGCAGTGACCCTCGAACAGTGTGGCTCTCCCTCAGCACTGACCCTCTGACAGTGCGGCCCTGCCTCAGCACTGACCCTCCGACAGCGCGGCTCTCCCTCAGTACTGACCCTCCGGCAGTGCGGCTCTCCCTCAGCACTGACCCTCCGACAGTGCGGCTCTCCGTCAGTACTGACCCTCCGACAGTGCAGCGCTCCCTCAGCAGTGACCCTCCGACAGTGCGGCGCTCCCTCAGCAGTGACCCTCCGACAATGCGGCCCTCCCTCAGTACTGACCCTCTGACAGTGCGTCTCTCCCTCAGCACTGACCCTCCGACAGTGCGGCTCTCCCTCAGGTCTGACCCTCTGACAGTGCGGCTCTCCCTCAGTACTGAACCTCCGACAGTGCAGCGCTCCCTCAGTACAGACCCTCTGACAGTGCGGCTCTCCCTCGGCACTAACCCTCCAACAGTGCGGCTCTCCCTCAGCACTGACCCTCCGACAGTGCGGCACTCCCTCAGCATTGAACCTCCGACACTGCGGCTCTACCTCAGCACTGACCCTCCGACAGTGCGGCTCTCCCTCAGCACTGACCCTCCGACAGTGAGGCTGTCCCTCAGCACTGACCCTCCGACAGTGCGGCTCTCCCTCAGTTCTCACCATCCGACAGTGCGGCTCTCCCTCAGTACTGACCCTCCGACAGTGCGGCTCTCCCTCAATACTGACCCTCCGACAGTGCGGCTCTCCCTCAGCATTGACCCTCCGACAGTGCGGCTCTCCCTCAGCACTGACCCTCTGACAGTGCGGCGCTCCCTCAGCACTGACCCTCCGACAGTGCTGCACTCCCTCAGCACTGACCCTCCAACAGTGCGGCTCTCTCTCAGCACTGACCCTTCGACAGTGCGGATCTCCCTCAGCACTGACCCTACGACAGTGCGGCTCCTCCTAAGCACTGACCCTCCGACAATGCGGCTCTCCCTCAGCACTGACCCTCCGACAGTGCGGCTCTCCCTCAGCACTGACCCTCCGACAGTGCGGCACGCCCTCAGCACTGACCCCCCGTCAGTGCGGCTCTCCCTCAGTACTGACCCTCCGACTGTGCGGCTCTCCCTCAGTACTGAACCTCCGACAGTGCGGCGCTCCCTCAGTACTGACCCTCCGACAGTGCGGCCCTCCCTCAGCACTGACCCTCCGACAGTGCGGCTCTCCCTCAGCACTGACCCTCCCACAGTGCGGCTCTCCCTCAGCACTGACCCTCCGACAGTGCGGCTCTCCCTCAGCACTGACCCTCTGACAGTGCGGCGCTCCCACAGCACTGACCGTCCCACAGTGCGGCTCTCCCTCAGCACTGACCCTCCGACAGTGCGGCTCTCCCTCAGCACTGACCCTCCGACAGTGCGGCTCTCCCTCAGCACTGACCCTCCAACAGTGCGGCTCTCCCTCAGCACTGACCCTCTGACAGTGCGGCTCTCCCTCAGCACTGACCCTCCGACAGTGCAGCGTTCCCTCAGGACTGACCCTCCAACAGTGCGGCTCTCCCTCAGTACTGACCCTCCAACAGTGCGGCTCTCTCTCAGCACTGACCCTCCGACAGTGCGTCTCTCCCTCAGTACTGACCCTCCGACAGTGCGGCTCTCCCTCAGCACTGACCCTTCGACAGTGCGGCCCTCCCTCAGTACTGACCCCCCATTAGTGCGGCTCTCCCTCAGTACTGACCCTCCGACAGTGCTGCTCTCCCTCAACACTGACCCTCCGACAGTGCGGCTCTCCCTCAGTACTGACCCTCTGACAGTGCTGCTCTACCTCAACACTGACCCTCCGACAGTGCGGCTCTCCCTCAGTACTGACCCTCCGACAGTGCGGCTCTCCCTCAGCACTGACCCTCCGACAGTGCGGCTCTCCCTCAGCACTGACCCTCCGACAGTGCGGCTCTCCCTCAGCACTGACCCTACGACAGTGCGGCTCCTCCTAAGCACTGACCCTCCGACAATGCGGCTCTCCCTCAGCACTGACCCTCCGACAGTGCGGCTCTCCCTCAGCACTGACCCTCCGACAGTGCGGCTCTCCCTCAGCACTGACCCTACGACAGTGCGGCTCCTCCTAAGCACTGACCCTCCAACAGTGCGGCTCTCCCTCAGTGCTGACCCTCCGACAGTGCGGCTCTCCCTCAGCACTGACCCTCCAACAGGACTGCTCTCCCTCAGCACTGACCCTCCGACAGTGCGGCTCTCCCTCAGCACTGACCCTCCGACAGTGCGGTTCTCCCTCAGCACTGACGCTCCGACAGTGCGGCTCTCCCTCAGTACTGACCCTCCAACAGTGCAGCGCTCCCTCAGCAGTGACCCTCCGACAGTGCGGCGCTCCCTCAGCATTGACCCTCCGACAATGCGGCCCTCCCTCAGTACTGACCCTCTGACAGTGCGGCTCTCCCTCAGCACTGACCCTCCAACAGTGCGGCTCTCCCTCAGGTCTGACCCTCTGACAGTGCGGCTCTCCCTCAGTACTGAACCTCCGACAGTGCAGCGCTCCCTCAGTACAGACCCTCTGACAGTGCGGCTCTCCCTCGGCACTAACCCTCCAACAGTGCGGCTCTCCCTCAGCACTGACCCTCCGACAGTGCGGCACTCCCTCAGCATTGACCCTCCGACAGTGCGGCTCTCCCTCAGCACTGACCCTCCGACAGTGAGGCTCTCTCTCAGCACTGACCCTCCGACAGTGCGGCTCTCCCTCAGTTCTCACCATCCGACAGTGCGGCTCTCCCTCAGTACTGACTCTCCGACAGTGCGGCTCTCCCTCAGTACTGACCCTTCGACAGTGCGGCTCTCCCTCAGCACTGACCCTCCGACAGTGCGGCTCTCCCTCAGCACTGACCCTCCAACAGTGCGGCTCTCCCTCAGTACTGAACCTCCGACAGTGCGGCTCTCCCTCAGAACTGACCCTCCGACAGTGCGGCTCTCCCTCAGTACTGACCCTCCGACAGTGCGGCTCTCCCTCAGCACTGACCCTCCGACAGTGCGGCTCTCCCTCAGTACTGAACCTCCGACAGTGTGGCGCTCCCTCAGTACTGACCCTCCGACAGTGCGGCCCTCCCTCAGCACTGACGCTCCGACAGTGCGGCTCTCCCTCAGCACTGACCCTCCGACAGTGCAGCTCTCCCTCAGTACTGACCCTCCGACAGGACAGCACTCCCTCAGCACTGAACCTTCGACAGTGCGGCTCTCCCTCACTAATGACCCTCCGACAGTGCGGCTCTCCCTCAGAACTGACCCTCTGACAAAGCGGCTCTCCCTCAGTACTGACCCTCCGACAGTGCGGCTCACCCTCAGTACTGACCCTCTGACAGTGTGGCTCTCGCTCAACACTGACCCTCCCACAGTGCGGCTCACCCTCAGTACTGACCCTCCCACAGGGCTGGTCTCCCTCAGTACTGACCCTCCGAAAGTGCGGCTCCCCTCAGTGCTGACCATCCGACAGTGCGGCTCTCCCTCAGTACTGACCCTCCCACAGTGCTGGTCTCCCTCAGTACTGACCCTCCGAAAGTGCGGCTCCCCTCAGTGCTGACCATCTGACAGTGCGGCTCTCCCTCAGCACTGACCCTCCCACAGTGCGGCTCTCCCTCAGCACTGACCTTCCGAAAGTGCGGCTCTCCCTCAGCACTGACCCTCCGACAGTGCAGCTCTCCCTCAGCACTGACCCTCTGACAGTGCGGCTCTCCCTCAGCACTGACCCTCCGACAGTGCGGCTCTCCCTCAGCACTGACCCTCCGACAGTGCGGCTCTCCCTCAGCACTGACACTCCGACAGTGCGGCTCTCCCTCAGCACTGACCCTCCGACAGTGCGCCGCTCCCTCAGTACTGACCATCCGACAGTGCGGCTGTCCCTCAGCACTGACCATCCGACAGTGCGGCACTCCCTCAGTAGTGACCCTCCGACAGGACAGCTCTCCCTCAGACCTGACCCTCCGACAGCGCGGCTCTCCCTCAGCATTGACCCTCCGACAGTGCGGCTGTCCCTCAGCACTGACCCTCCGACAGTGCGGCTCTCCCTCAGCACTGACCCTCCGACAGTGCGGCTCTCCCTCAGCACTGACCCTCCGACAGTGCGGCTCTCCCTCAGCACTGATCCTCCGACAGTGCGGCTCTCCCTCAGTACTGACCCTCAGACAGTGCGGCTCTCCCTCAGTACTGACCCTCCGACAGTGCGGCTCTCCCTCAGTTCTGACCCTCCGACAGTGCGGCTCTCCCTCAGCACTGACCCTCCGACAGTGCGGCTCTCCCTCAGCACTGACCCTCCGACAGTGCGGCTCTCCCTCAGCACTGACCCTCACACACTGTGGCGCTCCCTCACTACTGAAAATCCAATACTGTGGCTCTCCCTCAGCAATGACCCTCGGATAGAGCGGCTCTCCCTCAGCACTGACCCTCCGACAGTGCGGCTCTCCCTCATTAATGACCCTCCGACAGTGCGGCTCTCCCTCATTGCTGACCCTCCGACAGGGCGGCTCTCCCTCATTACTGACCCTCCAACAGTGTGGCGGTACCTCAGCAGTTGCACTCCGACAGTGCGGCTCTCCCTCAGCACTGACCCTCCGACAGTGTGGCTCTCCCTCAGCACTGACCCTCCGAAAGTGCGGCTCTCCCTCAGCACTGACCTTCCGACAGTGTGTCTCTCCCTCAATACTAACCCTCCGACAGCGCGGCGCTCCCTCAGTACTGACCCTCCGACAGTGCGGCTCTCCCTCAGCACTGACCCTCCGACAGTGCGGCTCTCCCTCAGCACTGACCCTCCGACAGTGTGGCTCTCCCTCAGCTCTGACCCTCCGACAGTGCGGCTCTCCCTCAGCACTGACCTTCCGACAGTGTGTCTCTCCCTCAATACTAACCCTCTGACAGTGCGGCGCTCCCTCAGTACTGACCCTCCGACAGTGCAGCTCTCCATCAGTACTGACCCTCCGACACTGCGGCTCTCACTCAGCACTGACCCTCCGACAGTGCGGCTCTCCCTCAGTACTGACCCTCCGACACTGCAGCTCTCACTCAGCACTGACCCTCCGACAGTGCGGCTCACCCTCAACACTGACCCTCCGACAGTGCGGCTCTCACTCAGCGCTGACCCTCGAACAGTGTGGCTCTCCCTCGAGCACTGACCGTCCGACAGTGTGGCTCTCCCTCAGTACTGATCCTCCGACAGTTCAGCTCCCCCTCAGCACTGACCCTCCGACAGAACGGCTCTCCCTCAGCACTGACCCTCTTACAGGACAGCCCGCCCTCAGCACTGACCCTCCGACAGGCCGCTGCTCCCTCAGCACTGACCCTCTGACAGTGTGGATCTGCATCAGCACTGACACTCAGACAGGCTAGCTCTCCCTCAGCACTGACCCTCCGACAGTGCGGCTCTCCCTCAGAACTGACCCTCCGACAGTGCGGCGCTCCGTCAGCAGTGACCCTCCAACAGTGCGGCTCTCCCTCAGTACTGACCCTCCGAAAGTGCAGCTCTCCATCAGCACTGACCCTCCGACAGGGCGCTGCTCCCTCAGCAGTGACCCTCGAACAGTGTGGCTCTCCCTCAGCACTGACCCTCTGACAGTGCGGCCCTGCCTCAGCACTGACCCTCCGACAGCGCGGCTCTCCCTCAGTACTGACCCTCCGGCAGTGCGGCTCTCCCTCAGCACTGACCCTCCGACAGTGCGGCTCTCCGTCAGTACTGACCCTCCGACAGTGCAGCGCTCCCTCAGCAGTGACCCTCCGACAGTGCGGCGCTCCCTCAGCAGTGACCCTCCGACAATGCGGCCCTCCCTCAGTACTGACCCTCTGACAGTGCGTCTCTCCCTCAGCACTGACCCTCCGACAGTGCGGCTCTCCCTCAGGTCTGACCCTCTGACAGTGCGGCTCTCCCTCAGTACTGAACCTCCGACAGTGCAGCGCTTCCCTCAGTACAGACCCTCTGACAGTGCGGCTCTCCCTCGGCACTAACCCTCCAACAGTGCGGCTCTCCCTCAGCACTGACCCTCCGACAGTGCGGCACTCCCTCAGCATTGAACCTCCGACACTGCGGCTCTACCTCAGCACTGACCCTCCGACAGTGCGGCTCTCCCTCAGCACTGACCCTCCGACAGTGAGGCTGTCCCTCAGCACTGACCCTCCGACAGTGCGGCTCTCCCTCAGTTCTCACCATCCGACAGTGCGGCTCTCCCTCAGTACTGACCCTCCGACAGTGCGGCTCTCCCTCAATACTGACCCTCCGACAGTGCGGCTCTCCCTCAGCATTGACCCTCCGACAGTGCGGCTCTCCCTCAGCACTGACCCTCTGACAGTGCGGCGCTCCCTCAGCACTGACCCTCCGACAGTGCTGCACTCCCTCAGCACTGACCCTCCAACAGTGCGGCTCTCTCTCAGCACTGACCCTTCGACAGTGCGGATCTCCCTCAGCACTGACCCTACGACAGTGCGGCTCCTCCTAAGCACTGACCCTCCGACAATGCGGCTCTCCCTCAGCACTGACCCTCCGACAGTGCGGCTCTCCTCAGCACTGACCCTCCGACAGTGCGGCACGCCCTCAGCACTGACCCCCCGTCAGTGCGGCTCTCCCTCAGTACTGACCCTCCGACTGTGCGGCTCTCCCTCAGTACTGAACCTCCGACAGTGCGGCGCTCCCTCAGTACTGACCCTCCGACAGTGCGGCCCTCCCTCAGCACTGACCCTCCGACAGTGCGGCTCTCCCTCAGCACTGACCCTCCGACAGTGCGGCTCTCCCTCAGCACTGACCCTCTGACAGTGCGGCGCTCCCACAGCACTGACCGTCCCACAGTGCGGCTCTCCCTCAGCACTGACCCTCCGACAGTGCGGCTCTCCTCAGCACTGACCCTCCGACAGTGCGGCTCTCCCTCAGCACTGACCCTCCAACAGTGCGGCTCTCCCTCAGCACTGACCCTCTGACAGTGCGGCTCTCCCTCAGCACTGACCCTCCGACAGTGCAGCGTTCCCTCAGGACTGACCCTCCAACAGTGCGGCTCTCCCTCAGTACTGACCCTCCAACAGTGCGGCTCTCTCTCAGCACTGACCCTCCGACAGTGCGTCTCTCCCTCAGTACTGACCCTCCGACAGTGCGGCTCTCCCTCAGCACTGACCCTTCGACAGTGCGGCCCTCCCTCAGTACTGACCCCCCATTAGTGCGGCTCTCCCTCAGTACTGACCCTCCGACAGTGCTGCTCTCCCTCAACACTGACCCTCCGACAGTGCGGCTCTCCCTCAGTACTGACCCTCTGACAGTGCTGCTCTACCTCAACACTGACCCTCCGACAGTGCGGCTCTCCCTCAGTACTGACCCTCCGACAGTGCGGCTCTCCCTCAGCACTGACCCTCCGACAGTGCGGCTCTCCCTCAGCACTGACCCTCCGACAGTGCGGCTCTCCCTCAGCACTGACCCTACGACAGTGCGGCTCCTCCTAAGCACTGACCCTCCGACAATGCGGCTCTCCCTCAGCACTGACCCCTCCGACAGTGCGGCTCTCCCCTCAGCACTGACCCTCCGACAGTGCGGCTCTCCCTCAGCACTGACCCTACGACAGTGCGGCTCCTCCTAAGCACTGACCCTCCAACAGTGCGGCTCTCCCTCGTGCTGACCCTCCGACAGTGCGGCTCTCCCTCAGCACTGACCCTCCAACAGGACTGCTCTCCCTCAGCACTGACCCTCCGACAGTGCGGCTCTCCCTCAGCACTGACCCTCCGACAGTGCGGTTCTCCCTCAGCACTGACGCTCCGACAGTGCGGCTCTCCCTCAGTACTGACCCTCCAACAGTGCAGCGCTCCCTCAGCAGTGACCCTCCGACAGTGCGGCGCTCCTCAGCATTGACCCTCCGACAATGCGGCCCTCCCTCAGTACTGACCCTCTGACAGTGCGGCTCTCCCTCAGCACTGACCCTCCAACAGTGCGGCTCTCCCTCAGGTCTGACCCTCTGACAGTGCGGCTCTCCCTCAGTACTGAACCTCCGACAGTGCAGCGCTCCCTCAGTACAGACCCTCTGACAGTGCGGCTCTCCCTCGGCACTAACCCTCCAACAGTGCGGCTCTCCCTCAGCACTGACCCTCCGACAGTGCGGCACTCCCTCAGCATTGACCCTCCGACAGTGCGGCTCTCCCTCAGCACTGACCCTCCGACAGTGAGGCTCTCTCTCAGCACTGACCCTCCGACAGTGCGGCTCTCCCTCAGTTCTCACCATCCGACAGTGCGGCTCTCCCTCAGTACTGACTCTCCGACAGTGCGGCTCTCCCTCAGTACTGACCCTTCGACAGTGCGGCTCTCCCTCAGCACTGACCCTCCGACAGTGCGGCTCTCCCTCAGCACTGACCCTCCAACAGTGCGGCTCTCCCTCAGTACTGAACCTCCGACAGTGCGGCTCTCCCTCAGAACTGACCCTCCGACAGTGCGGCTCTCCCTCAGTACTGACCCTCCGACAGTGCGGCTCTCCCTCAGCACTGACCCTCCGACAGTGCGGCTCTCCCTCAGTACTGAACCTCCGACAGTGTGGCGCTCCCTCAGTACTGACCCTCCGACAGTGCGGCCCTCCCTCAGCACTGACCCTCCGACAGTGCGGCTCTCCCTCAGCACTGACCCTCCGACACTGCGGCTCTCCCTCAGCACTGACCCTCCGACAGTGCGTCTCTCCCTCAGTACTGACCCTCCGACAGTCCGGCTCTACCTCAGCACTGTCCCTCCAACAGTGCGGCTCTCTCTCAGTACTGACCCTCCGACAGTGCTGCTCTCCCTCAACACTGACCCTCCGACAGTGCGGCTCTCCCTCAGTACTGACCCTCCGACAGTGCGGCTCTCCCTCAGCACTGACCCTCCGACAGTGCGGCTCTCCCTCAGCACTGACCCTCCGACAGTGCGGCTCTCCCTCAGCACTGACCCTACGACAGTGCGGCTCCTCCTAAGCACTGACCCTCCGACAATGCGGCTCTCCCTCAGCACTGACCCTCCGACAGTGCGGCTCTCCCTCAGCACTGACCCTCCGACAGTGCGGCTCTCCCTCAGCACTGACCCTACGACAGTGCGGCTCCTCCTAAGCACTGACCCTCCAACAGTGCGGCTCTCCCTCATTGCTGACCCTCCGACAGTGCGGCTCTCCCTCAGCACTGACCCTCCAACAGGACTGCTCTCCCTCAGCACTGACCCTCCGACAGTGCGGCTCTCCCTCAGCACTGACCCTCCGACAGTGCGGTTCTCCCTCAGCACTGACGCTCCGACAGTGCGGCTCTCCCTCAGTACTGACCCTCCAACAGTGCCGCGCTCCCTCAGCAGTGACCCTCCGACAGTGCGGCGCTCCCTCAGCATTGACCCTCCGACAATGCGGCCCTCCCTCAGTACTGACCCTCTGACAGTGCGGCTCTCCCTCAGCACTGACCCTCCAACAGTGCGGCTCTCCCTCAGGTCTGACCCTCTGACAGTGCGGCTCTCCCTCAGTACTGAACCTCCGACAGTGCAGCGCTCCCTCAGTACTGACCCTCCGACAGTGCGGCTCTCCCTCAGTACTGACCCTCAGACAGTGCGGCTCTCCCTCAGCACTGACCCTCCGACAGTGCGGCACTCCCTCAGCATTGACCCTCCGACACTGCGGCTCTCCCTCAGCACTGACCCTCCGACAGTGCGGCTCTCCCTCAGCACTGACCCTCCGACAGTGAGGCTCTCTCTCAGCACTGACCCTCCGACAGTGCGGCTCTCCCTCAGTTCTCACCATCCGACAGTGCGGCTCTCCCTCAGTACTGACTCTCCGACAGTGCGGCTCTCCCTCAGCACTGACCCTCCGACAGTGCAGCTCTCCCTCAGTACTGACTCTCCGACAGTGCGGCTCTCCCTCAGCACTGACCCTTCGACAGTGCGGCTCTCCCTCAGTACTGACCCTCCGACAGTGCGGCTCTCCCTCAGTACTGAACTCCGACAGTGTGGCGCTCCCTCAGTACTGACCCTCCAACAGTGCGGCTCTCCCTCAGTACTGACCCTCCGACAGTGCGGCTCTCCCTCAGTACTGAACCTCCGACAGTGTGGCGCTCCCTCAGTACTGACCCTCCAACAGTGCGGCTCTCCCTCAGTACTGACCCTCCGACAGTGCGGCTCTCCCTCAGCACTGACCCTCTGACAGTGCGGCGCTCCCACAGCACTGACCCTCCGACAGTGCGGCTCTCCCTCAACACTGACCCTCCCACAGTGCGGCTCTCTCTCAGCACTGACCCTCCGACAGTGCGTCTCTCCCTCAGCACTGACCCTCCGACAGTGCGGCTCTCTCTCAGTACTGACCCTCCGACAGTGCGGCTCTCCCTCAGCACTGACCCCCCATCAGTGCGGCTCTCCCTCAGCAATGATCCTCCGACTGTGCTGCTCTCCCTCAACACTGACCCTCCGACAGTGCGGCTCTCCCTCAGTACTGACCCTCCGACAGCGCGGCACTCCCTCAGCAATGACCCTCCGACAGTGCGGTTCTCCCTCAGCACTGACTCTCCGACAGTGCGGCTCTCCCTCAGCACTGACACTCCGACAGTGCGGCTCTCCCTCAGCACTGACCCTACGACAGTGCGGCTCCTCCTAAGCACTGACCCCTCCGACAGTGCGGCTATCCCTCAGCACTGACCCTCCAACAGGACTGCTCTCCCTCAGCACTGACCCTCCGACAGTGCGGTTCTCCCTCAGCAATGACCCTCCGACAGTGCGGCTCTCCCTCAGCACTGTCCCTCCAACAGTGCGGCTCTCCCTCAGAACTGACCCTCCGACAGTGCGGCTCTCCCTCAGTACTGACCCTCCGACAGTGCGGCTCTCCCTCAGCACTGAATGTCCAACAGTGCGGCTCTCCCTCAGTACTGACCCTCCGACAGTGCAGCTCTCCTTCAGCAGTGACCCTCCGACAGTGCGGCTCTCCCTCAGCACTGACCCTCCGATAGTGTGGCTCTCCCTCAGCACTGACCCTCCGACAGTGCGGCTCTCCCTCAGTACTGACCCTCCGAATGTGCGGCTATCCCTCAGCACTGACCCTCCGACAGTGCGGCTCTCCCTCAGTAGTGACCCTCCGACAGTGCGGCTCTCCCTCATCACTGACCCTCCAACTTTGCTGGTCTCCCTCAGTACTGACCCTCCGACAGTGTGGCTCTCCCTCAGCACTGACCCTCCAACAGTGTGGCTCTCCCTCAGCACTGACCCTCCGACAGTGCGGCTCTCCCTCAGTACTGACCCTCCGACATAGCGGCTCTCCCTCAGTACTGACCCTCCGACAGTGCGGCTCTCCGTCAGTACTGACCCTCCTACAGTGCGGCTCTCCCTCTGTACTGACCCTCCGACAGTGCGGCTCTCCCTCAGTTCTGACCCTCCGACAGTTCAGCTCTGCCTCAGCACTGACCCTCCGACAGTGCGGCTTTCCCTCAGTACTGACCTCCGACAGTGCGGCTCTCCCTCAGTACTGACCCTCCGACAGTGCGGCTCTCCCTCAGCACTGACCCTCCGACAGTGCGGCTCTCCCTCAGCACTGACCCTCCGACAGTGCGGCTCTCCCTCAGCGATGATCCTCCGACAGTGCGGCTCTCCATCAGCACTGACCCCCCGACAGTGCGGCTCTCCCTCAGCACTGACCCTCCGACAGTGCGGCTCTCTCTCAGTCTCTGTCTCTCACTTTCTCTCTCTGTCTCTCTCT